>JZLH01S0009684.1:10855-22226 GCA_001188425.1 Eucidaris tribuloides
ATACGCTGTTTTGAAAAGGTGGACCTTTCAAACAGGGGGATAGGACCCGCGCACACGATGCCCCTAGCTACATGTAGATGTCAATGAACGTGAAAAAAAAATACTTTCTTCGCCACTTCACACAAAATCTGTAATAAACTGTCGAGTTTGTAGGAAAATGTTCTTTGTATACCAGTTTAATAAGTTATTTAGTGAGGGTTATTAAAAAGGTGTAATAATAATATACAAATAATGAACGTTTATGAGCTCAATAGTACGAATATTTTCATAAGATGAAAGATCAAACGTTCCATTCAACGAGGCAAAACTGAGTTGAATGGAACGCTTAATCTTTACGAATGAAAATATTTGTACTATTGAACGAATGATGAAACATTCGTTACTTGTTTTATACATTATCTAAAGTTGATCTTTGTCCTTTGATTGGAGGATTGTAAGGTTTGAAAAGTATAGTCATACATAAACCTACATTTTGAATCTCTTCTGGCTTATTCACAAATTCAGCATGTACAGTGTAAGTGAGTATAGTCAATTTCTCTGCAGTTTCCCCATTTTAGTCTAAATTTCGCAAAACATTCAAATCCTTCTTATAGCAGTGAGTTATGTTCCCGGTTATGTTTAAAGTTCAAACCAAAAACTCATTACAGTGTGTATATCATCGTACAGTTCAGTGGTACGTATAATACGTGTGCATACTGCGCGCTCTGCACACAGTATGTACATTTGCAACCCACAGTATACGGTAACATTACAAACCGTGGAATGAGACGAAAATGTAACCAACATGCACGAAAAAATGGAACCGAATTTCACGCTGCGCTGGAGTATTTATTTAATATCATGTGACCAACAATCATCCAATCAAATGACAAGAATCTGCTTGGATGTTGTATAGATAGCAATATTATACGTTTTATTCAGAGGAGTCGTCACAATACAGGAATACAAAGCATTGTGCGTGAACAATGCTCTGCCCCTCCAATGCTTTGTATTCCTGAAACGTGTCGACGCCCCTGGTTTTATTCTTTTAATAATTAGAATACCATTTGTGGTGCAAAATTGTGCCAGCGACATTGGGTGGAACGAAAAATGCCTCTGGAACCAAACTGGTTGATAGATATAGCAATGAAGTGTATCTCCTGGCTGGAAGGATTTATCTCGAATTTGTTCACTTGAGCCTAATCAAGCATTTTGTTTCTCTCGAACCCCGATAAAAATACATTCCATAGAACACTACACAACAGATCTGTCACAAGGCCATACAGATGGAAGTTACTTTAGAACGAGTCAACTCTTTACTCCCAAATTTTCACAGTAGAATCTTTGCACAGATTACTTGATTCTAGAAAAGTTTCACCCCAAGTTGAGCACTCCCCCAATCATGTCATTTACATTTAAGTATATCCCACATCAATGTTGTTCGAGCTCATCTAGTTCTCAGTGGAAATTCTGATCTACGAATCAGTGAGTTATAATATTGAATATTGCATGACTTTTAAGTAATATCTCTATATTTGGGTCGGTGTTGATAGGAGACTGTAAGGTCGCTTTCTGCAAATTTATCTGAGATTGCAACCCATTGATGGGTCTTATACATAGTGTCTATTTTTCTTAAAATTAACACTACTTTACGATGTGTCAGAAAGGATAAGTATAGTAATGTTTCATGACGCAGTTGGTTTGAATTTGACATAACACACAATCAAAGGAAAGGGAGCAAATTTTCATGTTCAGTCAATAAATTTGCGTTTATATGTTTCCAAATTATACAGCGAGTCCCAATGAAAATGTACCTCTCACATGAATGATTGCTGAAATCAAAAACTATCCTCTATTCATGCACCATTGTGAAGGTGTCGTGGTGTAGTGATTGTGTTCTGCGTTTCAAGGGGGAACGGCTTCGTTTGAATTCCCTGTCCGTCAGCAAGGCAATTTATCTACATTGCTGCCAACCAGTAAAATTTTCATCAGATTTAGTAAGATTTTTCATCATCAAAATCCACAGAATAAGATTTTCTGATAGAAAAATGTGCAGTGTAGTAACACTATAATAAGATTTTTAACTTCAATTTGCATAAAGAATAAGATTCTTTTTATCTGTAGTGAGATTTTTCATGTCGGGAGGTTGGCAGGTATGACATTGCCTTTCCGAACCAAGGAGCGAAACAGGGGCCAAGTGGAAACTGGTGTAAAAATAATGATTGCAGCGCCCTGGTGGGAGGGGGGGGGCGAGTATTTGTCACTGAAAAGGCTACCCTAGATTAATAAGAAGCTTTTTCAATTATTATTATTATTATATTATTATTATTATTATTATTATTATTATTATTATCATTATTATTATTGTTATTATTATTATTATTATTATTATTATTATTATTATTATTATTATTATTATTATTGTATTATTATTATTATCACTATTATTGTCATTATTATTATTATCATTAATATTATTAGTCTTGTTATTGAAAACGGACTTGATTTTGTAGCTCCCGTCAAAACTTCTTCATTCACCTTTCATTACTCCAAGATTGATGATGGGGAATACAGACTGCATAATGTACCTCACAGCATTCAGTACTGAACTTCCTTCCCAACCACGCAGTTTTCGAAGAAAACAAAATTAATAACTCAGTGGAATTGGGTGTAGTGTTACAATTAATGTAACATGACCCCAGTTCAGCGGTGACATCGATGCGCATGTGCAAAGCAAATCGAATGCGCACAATGATTATTGTCAAGTGACAATAATCTTAATACCTCACATTTTGTACTGGTTCGCAAGTGGGAGCGGGCGTTGGTGCGGACGGTGGAAAAAATATGTGTTCAGTACTCATATTTTGAACATTTTGACCTTTATTATCTTATGTGCTTCAGTGTTTTTTAACAGTAATCCTGCAAGTTTGTCAACGTTAGGAGGACAGTCAGAGTTAAATTGTTAGTGACGAAGTTTGTGTTGGCAACATTAAAGTGTGTACGAGAGATAAGAACGACTTCTAACATTAATCTACATACCAGTAATTCATTTTGCACTTCGGCACCACTGATTTTTAGCGGGAAAATTAAGATGGAAAGCTACAACTTCAGTAACATGACAGTGAATGACATGAATGGAACTGCTGTTGAATATAGATTGCCAGTGCCATGGCCGCAGATATCGATCATGATTGCCCTACTGATCTGTGGAATCCTGGCCAATTTGTCTGTTCTGGTTGTCATATTAAACAACCCACCATTTCGAACGACGCCTAACATTCTCGTCGGAAATCTAGCAGTTGGCGATATAGTTTGCTTGCTTTTCAATCTCCCCTTCATCATATACTATAAAATGCACAGAGACTGGCCATTCGGACTGTTTATGTGTAAGTTTGTTAGAGGTAGTACGATCGCAAGCCAGTGCGTTACGGTCTTTTCAATGACGGCACTCGCCATCGAACGGTTTATTGCGATCTCGAAGCCATTGCGCTGCCGAGACGGTGATCGACGTGCTCGTTCACGTCGACCGTGTGGTTGTTTTAACGCCAAATTTCTAGTGGCAATTTGTATTTGGGTGTGTTCCGTTAGTGTGGGCGCTCCTGTAATGTACACTGCACATATTACGAGGACCAAGTGTATATACATCATACACGCCCGTGCCTACAAACTATTTCGCTTGTTTGTCTTGTTTATCGTTCCATTCATCATCATTGCAATCTTCCACGGGCTCACGGCTTACGTCCTCGTCAAAAGCATACGGGAACCTACGTTGTCTTCGACGGGACGTGGAGACAATCGATCGTCTTCGCGCATTCGCACTCGGGTCAGACTCGTGGTCGTCATTAGCGTTTTGTCCTGTCTTTTCCTTCTTGTATGGTTGCCATGTTACCTCTTCGATGTATGGTGGGAATTCTTTTTTGACATATATGACTCGGAAATGATTGAAAAGATGTATAAACTTTACCTATGGAAAGACATCCCTCCTTACCTGATTTGCTGCATTAACCCGATTATTCTGTACATTCTCAGCAGTCGATACAGAGAGAAATTGTTGACGACTTTCCTTTGCTGCTCACGATGGAGAAGGTCGTCGAGTTAAATCAGTTCAGTTAATAGATCATACCTCAGCATGACAATCAGGTCTGGAAATCAACCTTCCAAGACATTTAGACACAATTAGAGGGAGCCTTTTGAAACTTCCATGTATTTTGCTTTTCCGTTGCTTTTAAGTTTCGACTTAATACGACAACCCCTTCATTTTCCAAGAGGTTTGTCTGTTATGGCTATGCATTCAATTGTATCATTATATGAGTCCTATTGTTGGTTGCTATAACTGCATGTTTTTGTATAATTTTATTTTCATATTGTTTTGATGATAAATTGTATTCATTATCATTCATTTGCATCTTCTTTGATGTCTGCAAAATCCAGAAATAAATCAATTCAGTTTGATCGAATCAGATTTCCAAATTAAGCAAAATAGCGATTACCTTTATGTTTATCAAAAGAAAATGCATATAAATACTATTTGCAATGTTATATTTTTTTCTTCACGAATTTTGTTATGCTCATTTGGAATTGTCTTCACCGTTATGTAAATATGCTTTATGTGGTATATTACGTTGAACTGTCGAAAATTATTATTTCTTTGAATTGTTAATTTGTTGAAAATGCAGAAATAAATTTCAAATGAAAAAAAATCAAATTTATATTTTAATTGCTACAGTGTGTCCCAATGAAAATATTCCTCTCGTAGTGATAATAGCAGAAAGATTGTCAAAAGCGACTTTCACCATGTGCTCATCTTCATCTTCGAGGTGATTTATCCACATTGCTGTTTCGCACCTATAGGTGCAAAATAGAGAACTGATGGAAAAAGAGAAATACTAGGTGTTAAAAATAAGATTTGTCAATTTTAGTATTTAATAACACAAAAAATATACACCAGATTATACTGGCATAGTGGCATTGAGTATATTTGCAGCTGAATAGTGAACATTTATGGTGGAAGTGGTTTGAATAAGATATCAATATTCAGTTTTATGTAATTTATGCTTATTTAAAAAGTTAGGGTTCAAATTTTGCTCCATATCCACCCCCTGTACAAAATTGAAACTGTACAGAAATCAAATGGTGTGTGTGAGAGTGTGTGTTCTACACAATAGAAATAGACAATGGCTGTGGATAGTGAATAGAGGGGGTCCGCCCGCTAGTCATAAGGACCGGCGCTGATTCATAATAAAAAATTATTCATAAGGAACCGCTATTTCATTAAATAAGCTAAGGGTTCGCATGTTTCATAAGGATCATTATTCATAAGGACCCGCTATTTCATCAAATAGCATGAGGGTCGTTATAACATAATAAGTCATAAGGGTCACTATTCATAATATCCGAAATCGGGTCGTTATTATATAAGGTCCCTATTTCATCATACAAAAAGAGGCCTCTATACATAAAGATTCAATATTCATAAGTCGCTATTCATAACCAACAAGAGGGTCGCTATTCATAATAGGAGAAGAGGGTCACTATTTTAAGGTCAATATTCATCAAGGGTCGCTAGTCAATAATCGAAGAAAGAGGTCGCTATTCTATAGTCAAAAAGATGGTCGTATTCATAATCGAATAGAGGTGTCGCTATTCATGATCAAGAAGAGGTCCTAGTTCATAATGTAATGGGAAGGGTCGTTATATCATATCATAAAAGAGGGTCGCTTATTTCATAATCAGTAGAGAGGCGCTATTCATAATCAAAGAAAAGGGTCGCTAGTCATATCAAAGAAGAGGGTCGCTATTCAATAATCAAGAGAAAAGGGTCTGTTATTATTAATCGAAAAAGGGGTCGCCTATCATAATCAAAGAAGAGGGTCCCTATTTCATATCAAAGAAGAGGGTCGCTATTCATAATGGTATGGAAGGTCGTATTCATTTGATATACAAGCAGGGTCGCGCTATTTCATAATCGAGTAGGAGGTCGCTTATCATAATTATGGGAAGGGTCGTTATTCATAATCATAAAAGAGGAGTCGTGCTATTCATAATCGAGTAAGAGCGGTCGGCTATTCATACAAAAGAAGAGGTTCGCTAGCCATAATGTATGGAAAGGTCGTTATTCATAATCAATGAAAGAGGGTCGCTATTCAATAATCGAGTGGGTAAGAGGGGTCGCTATTCATAATCAAAGAAAAGGTCGCTAGTCATAATCAAAGAGGAGGAGAGTCGCTAATTCATATCAAGAAGAGAGTCGTTATCAAATCGAAAGAAGGGGTCGCTATTCATAATCAAAGAAGAGGGTCCGCTAATTCATAATCAAAGAAGAGGCGCTAGTCATAATGTATGGAAGGGTCGTTATTCATAATCATTAAAGAGGTGTCGCTATTCATAATCGAGTGGAAGGGTCGTATTCATAATGTATGGAAGGTTCGTTATTCATATCAAAAAGGGGTCGCTATCTAATCGAGTAAGAGGGTCGCTATTTCATAATCAAGAAGAGGTCCATTCCGATATCAAATAAAGGGTCGCTACTCATAGTGTATGGAAGGGTCGTTATTCATAATCATGAAAGAGGTCGCTATTCATAATCGAGTAACAAATAAAGGTTCGCTAATTCATAATGCAAAGAAAGAGGGTCGCTATTCATAATGTATGGGAAGGGTCGTTATTCATAATTCATAGAAAGGGTCGCTATTCATTATCGAAGAAGAGGTCGCTAGTCATAATCAATATAAAGTCGCTAGTCCATAATGGAAGAAGAGGTCGCTATTCATAATATGAAGAAGAAGCATAATGAGTCGCATTCATAAATCGAAGAAGAGGTCCGCCTATCATAATCGAAGAAGAGGGTCGCTTATTCATAATCCGAAGAACGAGGTCGCATCTCATAAGCTCGAAAAACAGGTCGCTAATTCATAATCAACAATAAGGGTCGTATTCATAAATCAACAGAAAGGTCAGCTTATTCCATAATAAAATGAGGTCTGTTTATATTTATGGAAGTTTATCATAATCATAAGAGGGTCGCTATTCATAATCGAGTAAGAGGTCGCTATTCATAATCAAAGAATAAGGGTCGCTAGTCATAATCAAAAAGAAAGGGGTCGCCAAGTCATAATCAAAAAGGTCGGTAGTCATAATCAAGAAGAGGGTCGGCTATTCAAATCAAATGAACAGGGCGTTATCAAATCGAAAAAAGGGTCGCTAATTCATGAATCAAATAAGAGGTTTGCTATTCATAACAAAAATTTATTGTAAAAGCGGTTATATCTGCCAAACGTCTCAAGATAATCACAGACCAGTTTCACACAATCATTAAGTGATTTGGTAAATATGAAAATAACTATGTAATGATTATAAAAGGGGTATATCAGGGTGGCCCAGAAAAGAATTGCTGATCGAGTATGATCGCTAATTTCGTCATCATATTATGGCAAAATGTCATTATATTTTATTCGTTGGTCAGAACATTCCTTTTCAAAGGGTTGTAAATGCTCTTCGCTGTCATAAGGAAACATGCGAGCTATTCTCCATTGTCGTCGCGGTTTGTCCGTATGGCAACTGAGACGCTATAGATCGGGCGTTCCGATGACCGCCGCTGTGCTAAAAAATTTACAAATTTTGGGGAAATTGCATTGCCTCCGAAAAATGGCCCTAGAATCAAATACGCCTTACTCAAAATTAATTACTTGTATCCATTTTATTGAAAAAGAATGTTCTAACCACAAAAAAAATTAAATGACATTTTGGTTGCCGACAATGATGAAGATATTAGCGATCAATATACTCATTTTGTTGTAGCATTATTTATGGGCCACCCTGTATGGAGTAACATCATGAAATACACAATTAGTCGAGGAACGATATGGGGTTGAGTGGGGGGCAATTATTTGAAAGATTCAGTAGTCCAAACACATACTGTACCGTGTGTACTAAATAAAATGGGTCTTTATTACCAGAATGCGAGGTATTTGATCCTTCTGGAAAAGGATCTTTCGAAAAAACAAATACTTGTCGGAATCATTGAATCTTCGAAAAATGACGACTTGCATAGAACATTGTGGCGACTAGAGTTAATGAGCGATGCAAGGCATACTAAGTATATTAGAGTGGAAAATACTGAACACGAAAGACAATAATGAAAGAACTGTTAAAATATAATTCCTGGTGTTAAAGTAAATCGTATATTATAGAAGATAGTGATTTTGATTTTTGAATATAACGTGGCAAATTGATTAATAACGCACAATTGTCATGCTGAAAAGTAATTAAAAGTTAATGACATGAATTGGCAACACTTAAAAATGAAGATAACGACCCTTTCCTTTTGATTATGAATAGCGACCCTCTACTCGATTATAAAGCGATCCCTCTTCTCGATATGAATAAGCGCGACCCTACTTTTTATGGATCATGAATAACAACCCTTTCCAATACATTATAATAGCGAACTCTCTATTTATGACAATAGCGACCCTCTATGTTTCTTCTATTATGAATAGCGACCCTCTTATTAGATTATGATAAACGCACCTTCCCTAACATTATGAATAAGCGACCTCTTCTTTGATTATAAACGAACAGCCACTCTCATTTTGATTAATAAATAGCGACCCATCTTCTTGATATAGAATAGCGACCCTCCTTCCGCATTATGAGCTAGCGCGACCCTCTTTTCGTTATAAAGCGACCCTCTCTTCGATATGATAGCGACCCTCTATTTATGATTATGAAATATACGACGCCTTCCATACATTATGAATAGCGACCTCTTCTTGACTATGAATAGCGACGCACTTCTATTTCGATTATGAATAGCGACCCTCTATTTTCGATTTTGAATACCAGACCCTCTTTTTCTGATTATGAATGAGCGATCCTCTTTTAGTGATTATGAATAACAGACCCTTCCCATATATTATGAAGAGCGACCCTTATCTTGTATATAGAATAGCGCACCCTCTTACTCGATTATGAATAGGACCCTCTTTTATGAATGTATGAAACGACCTCTTCCATACAATTATGAATAGCGACCCTCTTCTTAATTATGAATAGCGAACCCTCCTATTTGATTATAAATACGCGACCTCTTATTTGATTATGACTAGCGGACCCTCTTCTTCGATTATGACTGTAGCGACGCCTCTCTTTGATTAATGATATGCGACCACTCTTCTTCCATTATGATAGCGCGACCTCTTTTTCGATTATGAATAGCGACTCATCTTCTATCGATTATGAATAGGCGACCCTGATTGAATTAATGATTATGAATAACTGACCCTTCATACATTATGATAGCGACCCTCTTCTTTGACTAACTGAATACGCGGAACCTCTTATTTGATTATGAATAGCGACCTCATTTTTCGATATTGAATAGCGACGCTTACTTTTATGATTATGAATAAAACGACCCTTCCATTCATTATGAATAAGCGACCCTCTTGATTGTGAATTATGAAGTAGCCGACATCCTCTATTTCGATATGAAATAGCAGACCGCTCTTTTTATGAATCTAATGCATAAAACCCTCTCCCATAAATTATAATAGTGAACCTCTTTGTTTGTATTATGAATACCGATCCCTCTTCTTTGATTATGAATAGGCGACGGCCTCTTTATTGCGATTATAAATAGCGACCCCTTTTTTCGATTATGAAATAAGCGACCCTACCTGTTATGATTGATGAATAACGAACCCTTTTACTTTGATTATGAAAGCGACCCTCTTTAGGATTATGAATAGCGACCACATCTTTTATGATTATAAATACGACCTTCCCATACAGTTATGAATAGCGACCCCCTCTTCTTTGATTATGAATAGGCGAACCTCTTAGTTGATTATGAAACGTGACCCTCTTATTTGATTATGAGCTAGCGACCCTCTTCTTTGATTATCGAATAGCGACCCTCCTTCCTTCGCATTATGACTAGCGACCCTGCTTCTTCGATATGAATAGCGACCCTCTTCTTCGACAGATATGAATAGCGAGCCTCTCTTCTTCGATATGAATAGCGACCCTTCTTCTTCAGATTATGAATAACGACCCTCTTCTTCGATTTGAATAGAGCGACGCCTCTCTCTCCCATTATTGACTAGCGAACCCTCCTTCTTCCATTATGAATACACGACCCTTATGGATATTGACCTTTGTGAAATACTGACCGTCTTCTCTATTATGAATAGGCGACCCCTTCTTTGATTAATGAGGTAGTCGACCCTATATATTAACAAAACGCCCAATTTGGTAATTATGAATAGCGACCCTTATGACTTATTATGTAATAAGTGACCCTTAGAACTTATTATGATAGCCGTCCTTGTAGTTTATTGACCCTTTTCTTCGATATGAATAAGCGACGCCTCTCTAATATTATGATGTGGTCACTCCCTATGAATCAATGTCCTTATAAGTTTATGAATAATGGACCCCTATTTTCCACTTTATTGAATGCGACCCTTCAGGTATAGGAAATTACACGTTATGAATAACGGGCGCCCTTATGTAAACATGGTCCTTATGTAATAGTGGTCCTTTATGACTAGGACATTATCCGCGAATAGAGTCTAGCAGTTCGTCCAGGCTACTTAATGAATATTAATAAAGCATTTATGCTTCCTTGGACGTAGTCTGTGAGAGACGATACCAAAGTCTCCAATTGCAGTCTCTGCAGCCATTGTCTATCTATTGTGTAGGGACTAACACACCACTCTCACAAACACCAAATTTGTATTTCTGTAGCAGTTTCAATGAAGCGATCATGTCGCCAACCCTTTGACCTTTCCTCCAAGGACTGCTTTGGAATAAGTGATGCAGCATGATTTAAAGACAGCCTTCTTCAATGACCTATTCTAAATCAAATATCACTGTTCAAAAAGGCTTCTATAGTGATTAAAATTTCATAGGTCAAATTTTAGTTCTAGGTTATCTAAAGAACAATCAGCTGGGTCAGTTATCGGGTGACAAGTTAAATGGCGCAATATGGCACTGTGTTACACCATTGCCATAATTGCCCTTTTACTTGCCGACACGTACAAGGTATAAATATGTGACAGTAATATTTGTTGTGTAATGTAGGCTTTGTTATGATGCAGGGCACCGAGATCTAATTCAATACTGGTAAATGAATAGTGTGTGTTTTTCTAATCAGTAAACAACCTTCAAACACAATTCCCTTCCAGCCAGGACGATCAACAATCCAGCTGTGTTATGCGCTATACCTTGCTGGTAGGCTATATGTTCGCTTCGATGTTGTTCTGAGTAATTTTTTTTTTATTTCTCTCACCAATCATGACAACTGGCCTTTGATCACTGGCTGAATGTTTTAATATTTTTTTTTTTAAACCGGAGGGGTGTTTGAATTCCTAAAAGCAATTTGGGAGTT
>JZLH01S0009691.1:28218-40971 GCA_001188425.1 Eucidaris tribuloides
AATCTTGATTGTACCCCCTCTTTTTTCGTTGTTGCGGGAGTAAGCAATAAAAGCCAAAAATATCGTCAACAACCTTAGCGAAAGTGCTCTGATAAATCAGGGTTAGAGTCTGAATAAGGATGTGATTCAAGCCAATACTTGTTCGTACCTGCACTCTTAAAAATTCCGGGCTCAGTCTTACTCAGAGAAGGCAACCGTTGGGCACACCGGAAACGGCGTCAGGCTTAACACATTCCGGGTCAAGTTTGACCACTTTCCGCGATCAAGTTTGACAAAATCCAAGTCAGTTTGCCTCATTATTTTGGTCAACCTTGACCGAAAATTTGCATTAAAATTGACCTTTTCCGGGGTGTGCCCCCAACGGATTTCTTTTTCGAGTCAGTCTGACCCCCGGGATTTTTAAAGCAGTGTGGCATTGCAATCAGAGTATGAAACATTTACAGGCTCATCGGATAGCCAAACAACCGCTCGTCAACAATTACGTTTCAGCTTCGTTTGACTCTAAGTATTATAGTTGCCGTGCTACCCCGTAGATATTCAATGAATCCTGGTGGGGTATGCTCTTGTGTATTTCTTTTGCAAACAGCCTTCAAACAATACACAATGACATTGTATGGATCTGACTTGACGTACATCTTGCGCGAATTACTCACTTAACTCCAGTTCGCTGACATGACATTATAGCAACACAACACTGATCAGTAATGCTTTTAACTACACCACAAAGTAAGTTCCCCTCTTTTTCAAAATACCTTAAATCTGTTTAACGAAAACAAAAATTTTAGCAGGAGAAATTTTGCAGGGGTGTTTTAACCCACCTAAATTGACTACTTCGTCCGTGAGTAATGTGATTGATTCGTCAACTCATGCATGACTAGAACACATATTAAAGGTGAAAATTTCACTTTTTAAATTAACAAGGGTTAGTTTTGGGATTTGCTGATAAAGACTTTTGACAAATTTTTTTTCTTGGTCGGCTGAATGAATTAGCCTCTATTGATGTGTATCATGTATCGTTTGACGTTAAACCTCCCCAAAACACTTTCCCCCATATTTTACCGCGTTCAGTGTGCTTAATTTAAAAATGATCCTCCTTCCTAAATGTCACAGTCTAAAATTCCATATATATGAAATCGTCATTTTTTTTCTCAGCAAAATGTATCGGCACATGTTTTTACGAACATCAAGAGGTTTGTAAACCATGTCATGGCGTTCAGTGAGCACACTTTATTAATAAGCATAAAAAATACACTTTTGATGGTTATTAGGCATCATTATATGGCATAATAAATGAACTTCCTGCTGACAAGTTCGCTTTAATCTATGCTCAACTCATACATGACCGGAGCGGATCAATCGCATTGTTCACACAGCAAATGAGTCAATGGATGTCGAGAAACATCCCTTATCAAATGTTCTGCTCAATTTGTTTCGCTTATAAAGTATGGCTAATTTGCAAAAAAAAAAGAGGGAACTTACTTCTTGTGTCAGGTTTATTGGGACTAATTCTATACATTATTAGATAAGGAATCACCTTTCAGTCATGTCTTCACATCAGACTGTTTTGAGAAGGGGGGGGGGGGGGGGGGACAACGCATGCTGAATTCCTACCTGAATAGTTCAGCACCGGTATATCCTCCTGCCGGCTTATGCAGAAAATTATGTCTTTCCTACATGTTAAGTAATCGCGAATATTTTTGATATTTTTGTTTTGGCGTGCTTCGGTTTGGCATCTGTCCGTTTGTTTCTTGTTTTGTGGTCTTTGCCAGATAGCAGTGCTTCTGATCATTGATATTTCAGTTATGATTATGGTCAATATTCATTGTTTTTCAGACCTACATTGTGAATAGTATCATTTTCTATTAACATTGTAGAGGTACACGATCAATCTGAACTTTTAGGGGGTAAATGGCACATTTCATGCAATATTACTAATATAATACAATACAATGTAACTTATTTTTATAGCGCCTATACACGCATTTTTTTCATAGCGCCTTAAACAAAATCATGCAGTTCAATACAATTACTACATACATATTCATAGCTATAAATAGAAAATTATTACAAACAAAAAACGGATTAACCATTCAGTATGCAAAAATTATTTTAACATCGATTATTAGTTAAACAGGTGTGGTCTTTAATGATTTTTTTGAAAAATATCGATTGAAGGAAGGATGAACGGATGTTAATGAAAATACCGCGAAAAAATATAAAGCAAAAAATGAAAAAAAAAAAAATAAAACAATTAAACAAAAAAAGAAAACAAGTTAAAAAGAATAAATAAAAATAACAAAATAGCAAACATAACGAAAACAAAAAAAGCATAATACCAAAAAAATAAAGAATAAAATAAACTAAAAAAAAAAAAAAAAAAAAAAGAAAAAAATCAATAATTGTAAAGAACGAACAATAAGGAAAACAAAAAAAAAAAATAACAAAAAAAGAATTAACAAAAAAAAAGCTGAGAAATCTACGGGGGAGATCATTCCACAGTCCTAGGAGCAAGTGTGATGAAGCATTGTCGCAGCGACCTTTGAGCTGGATCTTATTATAACATCGTGGTAAGGTCAAATTGTAACTAGCACTCTTCTTGATACATAATATCAGAGACCACCCCTCATCAGCTGGCCATCGATGTAGGGATTGTGGTGTCTGCGGCAGAGCACCAGTTGGACTGGCCAGCTCACTTTGATCTGTGATAGTGGGTGGACAGTGAGCTGAGGCACAATTGAAGCTGCGCAAGGAATACAGCTTAAACAACAGTTGAATACAGGTATGTGTCCTTTTCTTCTTCTTCTCCTTTCTTCTTCTTCTTCTTCTTCTTCTTCTTCTTTCTACTTCTTCTTCTTCTACTTCTTCTTCTCCTTCTTTTCTTCTTCTAACTTCTTCTTCATCTCTACTCTTCTACTTCTTCTTCTACTTCTTCTGTCTACTTCTTTCTTCTCCTTCTTCTTCTCCTTCTTTTCTCTACTTTCTTCTCTTACTGTTCTTCTCCTTCTTCTTCTTCTTCTTCTACTTCTTTCTACTTCCTTCTACTTCTTCTCCTTCTCTTCTTCTTTCTTCTCCTTCTCTTTCTCCTTCTCCTTCTCCTTCTCCTTCTCCTTCTCGTTCTCCTTCTTCTTCTTCTTCTCTCTNTCTTCTTCTTCTTCTTTCTCCTTCTCCTTCTCCTTCTTCCTCCTCCTCTTCTTCTCATTGTGTTTTAATATTATTTGTATAGTTACCTGTATTTTTTATTATTATTGTTGTTGTCATCATGATCGTCACTGTTGTTTATATATGAATGATCTTTTCTAGAATTATGCGATAGTAATGTTAGGACCCATCACTTGCTCATTCGAAATCAAAATACACAATAACTGACAGTAATATATATGTGTTGTAGACTTTTCAGTGCTTGGGCAAAGTGAATAGGTATGTTGGAGGGCATTGGTAAATAGCTACTTCTTTTATTGCGAAAACACGAGAAAACAGTGTTTCCCAGAAAACAGGAAACCGTGATTGATGAAGATATTTTTATATTATATATATTTTCATAACATATATGAAAAAATATCGTACATAGTTGGAGAGCATATTTTCTCTTCTTTAATTTGATTCCCTGCAGTCACAAAAATTTTCATTTACGCATGGCAGAGCAAAGACAATCAGAAGGGACACAGTCATAAAATCGTTTGCACGAGCAAATTTGAAATTCAAACTGTCATGCTTGAAAGTATTAAGAATATCTTCGATATTGAAGGACATCATTGAAAAAAAAAACTTATTCTATCTTCTTTCATACACGTATGATACCACATTTGTGAAAAAATAAGCGATGCGTCAGTGAAGAAAGACTTTTGTTTTTAGAAATGTTCCTAACCTTTTGTTCTGTTCGTTTCCAATTGCTTAAAATGTATTCATTCTAAAAAAATCACGCTAAAACAGGAATGTTTTAATTCTTCTTGTTCTCCGACATACCTTATTCATTTTTATTTACTCATGAGATTTCACATTAAAGAGAAAAGTATAAATGTTTATGTCATGCTTTTGTTTCTTAAAAATAATTACATTTAATACCCTGAAAATGCACTCAAAGATAAATAATTATGTGTGTGCAAATGAAATTTTGGTAGCACCAATATCCATTGTTTCAATTCAATCGTGCGTTAACGATGAATAATAAGTTATGTATCAAATAATAGAGAAAGAGAGCTTTACAAATATACCTAATTCATAGAAAAATAGTTCATTATGATAGAAAATTTTTGCCATGAAACCCGGTTTCCCTCTTTTTTCTGGGACACACTGTACAGATAGCGGTAGTGCTTCCCCTGAACCCTAATTCATGTTGGCGTGATAACCAATTTTGCGGTATATCAATTGATTTGCAGAGTCGGTTCAGATGTCTCGATACCAAGTGACGACTGTTCAGTGGATCTAGTTACTTGTGCTACGTCAGCCCACTGGTTTAACTTTGAGGCCTTTTCTAAAGAGGTTAACCGGGTCCTGAAGCCTTCTGGCTGTCTTGCTGTCTACTCCTACAGTGTACCTTGGTTGCACCACAAGGACCCCAATATTATGAAGCAACTTGACGATCGTTTCGACGAGGTACTTGATTCACCTTCTTGCTATTCATCACGGCTGTTCACTCTGGTTTACTTGATATACATTGACACTTAAAGGTTAGTGACATGATTGGGAACACTTGAAAATGCCTCAAGAACCAAATGAGGTTAAAATGATAGGCTAACCTTGTGGACCTTCAATTTAAAAAAATTGTCAAACTTTGATATCTGAGCTACATAGTAGTGTTCAAATGGACAAATAAACACCCTAGAATACAAAAGTTTGGAAAGTTACACTGCCAATGGCAAGTTACACATGAATAAACAATAAAACTCGGGGCGAGTTTTATTAACCTAGGTGTACACACAGTAAGTCTGTGGGAGGAAATGGGCAAGTGAATCTGTCAACTTACGATTTTCACTTTTTAAAGCACTAAATAATCATTTTGAAACACAATTTTTTCAGGGCTTCATTTTTAGACCTCATCAAAGACACTGGTAGCATGGGGAATCATACAGCTCAGATTTTTTTAACTGTTGTAAATGTTAGCCAATACCTTTAAATATATACCAACTACAGTATACCAGCTAGAGTGGATCTCCCAGCTGGAAGGATTTGTCTCTAATTTGTTTACTTAAAGAAAATCAAGCATGAACATTAATTCTATCGGGACACGATAGGACCCATAAAGAGTCACACGGCAGGTTTGCCTGCCACGAGGGATATTGACATTAGTTATTTCAGAATGAAACAACGTTTGACTACAAGATTTTCAGAGGAGAATCTTCGCATAGTTTACTTGATTGTTGAGTAGTTTCAGCCCAAGTTTAGGACTACCCCCAATCATGTCATTTACCTTTAAAGTCCCACAACCAATGCAGAATGTAATAAAACGCCGTCATTTCAACTGAATCATAAAAAGGGTCCACAGTTGTTTCGCACAACACAAAGTAAGCTAGAATGGTTATGCATAAAATACAGCAGTCATGCTCTTCCTGCAGCATATTAACCATGTCATTGTATGAATTGAGACAGGGGCAGCGCCAGGGTTTAAATCTTAGGAGGGGCGAAAAAATCTGCAGGGGAAAATTTTGCCCGCCAAAAAAATTTTTTTTTTTTTACTTGCCAAATTACAAGCCAAACATCATACGATAAGTGGGGCCCACGACGACCAAACCCCGAACCATTTTTTCTCCGCCAAGTTTTTTGTTTTTTTTTTTGCTACCTGCCAAATTTCAAGCCAAGCAACATCCGACAAGTGAGAGACAGGGGGCCGACGATGACCAAAACCATTTTGGGCCAGCCAAAAAAAAAACAATTTTTAGCCAAATGAACAACAATAGGGGCGAAAATTTTCACAAACCGGTAAAATCATCGTTATTTTCATCACTTTGGAAAAAAAATAGGGGCGGCCGCCCACTGCCCCATTGTGGTGTTGTCCCTAGATTGAGGAATATTAAATTTATTTTAAGGAGTGGTCCATTTTGTTTGATGTGTTTAAAACCAAACCTTTCTGGGGTTTTTTTTAATGTCACAAACACAGTTTTGCACCGCAAAGAGTCCTTTCAATTTATTTAATATTTTAAATTGTCGTTTAACAATTGTAAAGGAACTTAATTTGTCATACGGACAGACTGTACCTTATTTGCTTCTTTGTGTTGTCACTGTCGGCGATTTCAATAAAATTTGCCATTTCATTGTAGGTTAATAGATGAAATCTCGGTGTTACATCGCCCTGCACTGCCGCACTGGTAGCATGCATGCACGGGTCATTTCATAAGCTGAAATCACGAACCCACTGTCTTGCGCCCTCTATTGTTGAAATTGCGACCGTACTATCCCATTTTTTGAATGTACTATCCCATAGCTGTGAAACTACTATCCCATGCCTGTGAGCTACTATCTCTCAGACTCACAGAACAATGTGTTTATTTTTTATCATGAGACATACTTTTAACCAATCAATGAACAAGAATATATGAATGTGGTATATTTTGACTTCAAATACTGATATTTTCATTTACTCCAATCCCAATTCCTTTCTTCAGATCTTAGTGAAGAGAATTGCAAGATGTTCTTCATCTAGTCTAGGTTTCTAGACTCACATAATGTCTCCAGTTGCCAGACTGTTTGGAGATTATGATAAGCATGGACGGAAATCTCTCTAAAAACAGGGAGACGTCGAGTGCAAATGAATGTTATAAGCAAGAAAAAAAAATCATCATTCCCAGCGGCAGGTGTTGATAATGTCCAAATGAATGTGACTAGTAAAAAAAAAAGGTCCTTGGTCCCAGTGGCAGGTTGTTTTAAGGTGCACAAGTATGTGACAAATGAACGTAGGTGGCTTGCTTCAAGGCCACTGGCAACCATTTACCACAGTTGAAAAAATGTGAACTGCATGTACATAATACTCCATGTTCCAAGTGTTTTTGATAAGGTCTAAAAATGAAGCCCTGAAAAAATTGTTATTTCAAAATGATGATTTAGTGCTTTAAAAAAGTGAAAATCTACAAGCATTCAAATTGACCGGATTCACCTGCCCATTTCCTCCCATAGACTTACTGTGTGCAGATCTAGGGTATTTTATCATCCACCGGAATAGAAACTGTTTATTCATACATAACTTTCCAAATTTTTGTATTCTAGGGTGTTTATTTCTCCATTTGAACTCTACTATGTAGCTTAGACATAAAAGTTTGACATTTTGGGGTTTTTATTGAAGCTTCACAATGCTAGCCTATCACTTCAAGGTGCCCTCGTCCCCTCGTCCCCAACCCCCACCCACCCAATTACCGCCCAGGGCGGGTAAGCAAAATAAGAGTCTGAAACTGATATTGTCCGATTAAATTATTTTGTGATTAATGGTCACATAGATATGCACGGTATTTTATATTTTTCCATATTTGATGTAACATTTCACTCGTTATTTTCTGCAAATCTTTTTCCCCAGCTCAACAATGGAAAATTGGGTCCATACTGGAATAAAGGAATAAGGCATATTGAAAACAGATATGCAAATTTATCAATTCCCTATGAGGAAACAGAGAGGCAAGTAGTATGCTTACTATTCCTTAAACACTGTGTCGTAATAAAAAAATATCCTCAGAAGATCTCAGAATATTTATCAAAATCAAGTAATATCATCCAGCCATTTACCTCCCCAATCTTCAAATGCCACTTAAAGGTAGGGGATCTCATTTGCAACCCTCCCATAATACAGCAAAACATTATTCATGCTCTTATGATATTTAAAAAGTACTTGCCTGTGAAATCTGAAGATCAGAAATCACCTAGATTTAAAACAAATGCACAAGAAACCAATAGTTGTGTAGTGTATGTTCTAGGCACACTGTTCCAAATCTCACTATATTTCATGGACCTACATGTAGGTCCATGGGTATATCAGGCTGATTACAGTACTTACGTAATACCAGTAACACATGTACCAGATGTTGTGTTGGAATGCATCATACACAGTGAAAAAAGGAATGCAAGGTCATCTGCGTGTACAGTACTTGTGTATTACACTATGGAGGTAAAGGACCCGCATGTACTGTCTAAAAATAGACTAGTACCATTTGTAAAATTTGTGGAACTGTATGCCAAAAAACAAATCTAAGTCAAACATTTACCATAATTCAACTAAAACTTTATTTCTAGCTCCTACACTTTTCTAAAGGTTCTTAAATGAGATATTCTTCTATATGTATACCAGTGCTTTTGCACAATGTTGAATTTTGGGCGTGTAAAAGAGATCCACTGCCTTTAAAGCCCAAGTTTAGCAGATTTCCGCTCTTTCTGATGAGGTATAACTCGGATAATCTTAACACCTTATTAACCCTTTGGATGCTATAATGTAAAATATAGTCGAAAATCTCGGGGGTCCCCCGCCCCGAGATTTTTCATTAATTAATTTAAAAAAAACCGAAAGACATTCAGGATATGTTATTGGTGTGATATGACCTTTGGGCATAAAGCTTTCAAATAAAAAAAAATCCCCAAAACTAAACTTGGACTTTACTCTTGCACGCACACACACACACACACACACACACACACACACACACACACACACACACACACACACACACACACACACAAACTTCCACAGCTTCATAATACATCATACTGTTGTCACGTTCTAATTTGAAGTGCCTGTCTGCTAAAGAAGGTTGCATGGAAACGAAATAGAAATCCCTAAACAGGCAGAGATCTAGGGTCAACAAACTTTGGCGAATTTCAATGCCGTTCATGGTGCTGCTAAGCCGAAAATTTGAATGTTATCTGCACAAAATTGAATGTCATTTATTTGAAATTTGAATGATGAAACAACCGGATTACAGAAATCCCTCGCATTTTAAACGACAGACCCCGGACAGACCACGAATATGCATGGCATTTTTACGAACATGGCCGGGAAATCCCATAGTAAATCGACAAATTTGTCCTAATTTGTGCAAATATAAGGCATTGCTCCGTTGAGCCACATCGGTCAGGACCTTACAGTGCCCTTTCATGTCTTCATTTTGATTCAGAGATGACACACTTGGGATGGAAATGCCCTGGAGCATGACCCACTGGTTGGGATACTTACAGAGTATGTCAGCGTACCAGAAATATATCGAAGAAGACCCCACTCGGACAGTGGTACTGGAAGACTACAAACAAAAGTAAGCACGCTTCTTTACGAGCAGCAAGAGTATGTGTTGCGATGGACATTTGACAACTGAGACTGTCAGAAAAGGCTTGTAGGAGGTTGCTTATGTTTACTTCTGAAATGTATAACCAAGTGATCTGACATGAGACAAACCCAATAATCCCACCATCCATCTTCATAATTGACTCGTATCAATAAACCAATCAACCAATCAATCTTTCTATCCATCTGTTTAATTCCTTATCAGATAGTCTTCCATCTGTTTATCTCTTATCTTTACCAATCCCTTCATCAATCTATTGATCTATCTGGCTAGATGTCTTTCACTGATGTTGCTTACATCAATTCATTAGTCAGTTTATCTATCTATCTATCCATCCATCTATCTATCGATGTATCGATATATCCATTCTTGTCTTTATTTCCAGGGTTCTGAACATACTTGGGACTCCAGATGCCACCGCTGATGACACCATGCTCGAAGTTCTTGCATCAATATTTCTTCTCCTAGGCAGGAAGCCATCAGAATAGTTCTAAAAAATGGTCATCTCTCATCTTGAGCTGTTGAGACACGATTGCAGACATCATACTTTTTTTTTCAAATTCATTATTTCTTCTCACTGTGGGCACGGATATGGGTAATTCTTGTTTATTTAAACTACCTGGCACTCTATTGAACCATCTCAACAGATACAAAATATTGCTGCTCGAGTTATAGCTCGCACCCAACCTTATACAAATATTTTATAATTATTTTTGAAGCTGCATTGGCTTCCAGGTATATAAGTTTGTTCTAAAACCTACCTCATGAAAACTGTCATGGAACTATGTATCTCACTTTCTTCTTTTTATGTACCATTGTAGTCATAGAATTGCTCCGACATAATGTAACGGACCTGTTCAATCTTCATCAACCTAACGGGCGTCTTTATTCAAGCAACAGATTTATTTACCCTCAATCTGTTGTCAAGAGATCATGGAGTACAAGATCTGTTTTATCTACCTCACCACACCTGTGGAACAACTGACCGGAAGAAAAAAAACTGACCACCTCAATGACTCAATTTAAGTTTAGTTCAAAACCTACCTCCATGACCTCATGAAAACTGCCATGGAACTATGAATCTCACTTTCTTCTTTTTTATGTACCATTGTAGTTGTAGAATTGCTCAGGCATGTGTAATGGACCTGTTTAATCTTCATCAACCTAACGGGCGTCTTTATTCAAGCAACAGATTTATTTACCCTCAATCTGTTGTCAAGAGATCATGGAGTACAAGATCTTTGTTTCTATCTACCTCACCACACCTGTGGAACAACTGACCGGAAGAAAAAAAACTGACCACCTCAATGACTCAATTCAAGCTGCTTTAAAACCTATCTAATGAAAACTGCCATAGAACTATGAATCTCACTTTCTTCCTTTCATGTACCATTGTAGTCGTATAATTGCTCCAACATACGTAACGGAATTGTCTAAAATTTATCAACCTAACAGGCGTCTTTGTTCGAGCAACAAAACGATCATAGTGTAAATGAGCTTTTTTTATCTACCTCACCACATATGTGGAACAAGTTAAATAAAACTAACTACCTCAATGACTCAGTTGAAGTTTATTTCAAAACCTGCCTCATGAAAACTGCCATGGAACTATGAATCTTACTTTCTTCTTTTTATGTACCATTGTAGTCAAAGAATTGATCCGGCATATGTAACAGAACTATTTAAACTTTATCAACCTAACAGAGGCCTTTGTTCAAGCAACAGATTTATTTAATCTCAATCTGTTGTCAAGAGATCATGGGTTACATGATCTTTTATCTGCTGGACCACATCTACGAAACAAGTTACCGGAAGAAATCTAACTGACTATACCTTCATTTCTCAATAAAAGTCTGCTTTAATACCTACCTCATGAAAATGGCCATTGAACTACAAATCTTGTCATTTTATTTCTTTTTAAGTGTGTAATGCTTCCTCTGTATTTTATGTATTTGCGCCATGAGCTCCTACATGTTTTAAGGTGGATTTTGACGCATTACAAAAGTCATACTTATTATTATTAACAAAACATAAGTGGGCCTATACAAAAGCAATCACTAAAGTGTCATGGATAAAATCTGCCATAAAACATCTTTAATAAAATTAAGAGGTTTACATTGTATTCTCACACAGATTTGAAGTTGTATCAGAATTTTAATGAAATGTGAGAAAATATGCATATTCTACATATGTAGATGTCTATTGCAATTAAATAATTAACTTCACAATTGAATTGAATCTAATATTTCAAATCTTCTCATCATTGTGATAAAAATACCATTGTTAGAAAGGGGTATTTAATGTACAATTTTGGACGCAACAGTTTCTTCCCTTGAGCATGTGTAAAAAGTTACAGCTGTTTGAAATTAACCCGATGTGCTCTCCAATATTTAATGTGACTATCTTCAGAATGCTTGAATTGTTGGAGATCATTGTCGGCAAGATAAATTTATAATTTCACATGTTTTTCTGACACATAGAGGGTATACTTGATGGTCGTAACACCCCCTTCATTTGTTATATACAGCCCTCTTGTAGGTTTGTACGATACAGTCTGCAGTGTATTTACGTACATTTGGTATGGAGGTGTAATGTGATGTTGTTGGGTTTTTTAGGTTTGGATGGCTATTTTTGCCAGGCTGTTTGGTTTCAATATAATTTTCTGTTGTAAATAGTTATATACTACATTAAAACATTTCTTTTTGGGTGGTGAAAAACAATGATAAATTCAATTTTGTATATAGTTGTATAATTTAATTGTTGTCCTCGTTCAGTCAAAACGGCCACATTGCCACCCGCAAAGACCATCTTACCAACCTAGCGAGGTAAGTTTCGCAGGCTTTCTCGGGCATGCGCCCTAGGTAACTCAAAACAAGTAAGGTGGCGACCGTATGCCTGAGCGTGTGGAGAACAATTTTCGCGTATCTATAGATCCGAACATTTGTGGGAAAAATCAAGGGTGCTAATGAATAAAATAAGTGCAATAATAATGTAATAATGTAATTTCGTACTTTTACAATAGGATGTATTAAATGTTAAATTTGTAATTACGTAAAACAGTAATGTACTGTTTTACTATAAAGAAAAAAGTGCCAGATGAATGTTGAGAGTCCCTTTATAGTCCAGTATAGGGCCAAAAGAGAGAGCCTACATGTCAACCTATCAATATCAAGGCACTGATTCCAATTCGATGAGTGCCAGATGTGAAACCTTGAGCATACGAAGGTGCTGGTTCAGCTGAGTACAATTTTCAAAACGTAAACGATTACATAAGAGCTACAATATTACAAATGGCTGTTATACAGCAATAGGCCAACCTCGAAGTGTGATTTTAAAGGGACCGTAAAGTCGCAAGTCGTGAGCGTTTGGACCTGGCCCGACTCGGGTAATATTCGGGAATGCCCGTATACTTTCGGAAAACGAGCGCGAACGAATTGTGTGCAATTCCCTGAGCAGCACGTATTCACCCGAAGAAAGGCGAACTAAGCCCAACTGACCCTCA
>JZLH01S0009693.1:0-12310 GCA_001188425.1 Eucidaris tribuloides
ATAATAATAATAATAATAATAATTATTATTATTATTATTATTATTATAATATGGAAATATATGGGCCCCATTTGACCCACATGGAGGCCCATATAACGTTTGCACCGTCACGTCATCCCCATAATGAGCCCCAAGTGGGTTTCACTTGGGTTAAATCAGGGCATACCGACATAAAACCCATGTTAGCTCCACATGACCCATCTGGGCCCCACATCGAAACAATACTGTGTTTTTACCTGGGTCCCATGTGGGCCATGTGGGTTTCATATGGGCTACATTTGGGCATACCGACATAAAACCCATGTAAATCCCACATGGCCCATCTGGGCCCCACATTGGAAAAATGTTGTGTTTTTACCTGGGTACCATGTGGGCCATGTGATTTTCATATCGGTTAAATCTGGGCGTACCGACATGAGACCCATTTAAACCCCACATATTTGGCCCATGTGGCATTTGTGTGGACTAATCTGGGCAACAATGTGGGTCCCAGATGCATGGCACATATGGATCCCCATTTGACCCATATTTGTCCCATGCGGTGCCCATATTCCATTGGCGATATGGGCCTCTCCGATGTGGGTGCTATACGGGCTACCCATATAGTACCGAGATGGGTCAACATGGGGCCCAGATGCCCCATGTGGTATCCGTATTCCATTTGCACCATGGTGCCCACCTTGGCCCCAGCTGGGCATTTGGGAATATGGGTCCATCTGTGTACCATGTGGGCAAAAAAGGATACCATCTGGGTACCATATGGGACCCACATGGAATCCCAATTTTGCCCACATGGTACCCAGATGGGCCCCATATTTGGCTACCTTGGCAGCTGTCATGGTTAAATCCATGGATATTAATTTTACCTTATTCCTACCTTAATCATGATTATTATGATTGTTAACCCTATTATATAACCCTAAACTTTCACCTTAATCAATTGACTACTAACACAACCTATATCAACTTGTATTCGTAACAGTTTATTTGCGTGCAATATAAGTTATGGTTACTTGCAACCAAATGCAAATAGCTGAGCTGGTTCTGATAAATTTTTAATTAGCTTCAATTATCTTTTTTGTTCGTTTAACATTTCTTGCTGTATATATTCACATTTTGATTACAATTACAATTACAATTACAGTTATAATTAAAACGAAAGAGTCAAATAATTATTACATAAAGCAATGCAGGGACTAATTTGACCATTACTTGAGTGACTGTAATGGAAATTCATTTTTTTGGTTACCAATTACAAAGTTTGAAATTCTGGATCTAATGCATAGTTTAGATAGAAATAAAGCGAGCGGATTTGATGAATTACCTGTGAAGCTTCTTCAAGAAGGCGCAGAATATGTGTGTGAACCATTGAGTTATGTATTTAATATGTCATTATCAACTGGCAGATGATCTTAAAATAGCTAAAGTTGTCCCTTTGTTTAAAAAGGGCGAGAAAGATAAGCCTAGTAATTATAGGCCCATTTCAGTTCTCTCAGTTGTCAGCAAAATATTTGAAAAATTAGTAAATGTTCGATTAATAAAGTTTTTAGAAAAAATAATGTATTGTTTGAACATCAATATGGATTCAGACAAGGATACAGCACTAAACATTCATTGGTGAATTTAATGGATCAAATTTCTAAATGTGTTGATAACAAACAGGTGACACTTGGTGTATTTTTTGGATTTTGCAAAGGCATTTGAACACGATCAATCATGAAATTCTTTACAAAAACTGCAATCATCATGGGGTACGTGTAATTCCACTGAAAATGGTTTTAGCAACTTATCTTTTGAATCGGAGCAATACGTACTTTATGATGGATTAAAGTCAAAGAAAGAGGACATTTATGTGGTGTTCCTCAGGGTTCAGTATTAGGCCAAAATTTTTCTAATATCTATATTAATGAAATTTACCTTAAATCTTCGTCATATTTCCAATTAGACTTTGTGCAGACGCTCAAAACTTTTTCCATACTTTTGATTCAAGGATTGCACGATATTAAATTTAACAGAAAGTAATGACAATCTGTTCCAATGTAATTCAGTGGTGTGATGGGCAAATAAACTTACAATTAATGCATATAAGACGAAAATATGTGGCGATTCAAAAAATATAAGATTTTGCTATTAATGTTGCAGGATATTTGGATATAAAAGGAAATATCCTGCGGAAAAAGTGACTTCGGCAAACTTTATGGAATAAATATTGACGAGAATTTAACGTGGAAATATCATATGATCAATTTGTAAAAAAATAGAAGAGATGTTGGCATTGTAATATAAATTACGCCCATTTTTGTAACAAACAAGGTTTGATGATGATATATAATGCATTTATTCTCCGCACAAATACTTACGGCATTGAAGTATGGCGGGTACCTGTATACTGACGTATCTAAATCAAATATTACTTATACAAAAACGAGCTAGTTTCGTGCCATAACATTTCAGAAATCATATTGGAACAATTCAAGGCCATTCATTCATGAAATGTAAAATACTTGACTTGTATCAATTATATCACTTCATGATTTGTATGTATATGTATGACCTAATTCATGGTCACACATCAGATGATCTGTCATTATATTGTTCATATGTTGATCATACTTATGAAACCAGACAAAAAATCAATAAAGATTTAAAATTCTGGTTTGCAAAAACAAACGTGGGAAAGCAATGTATATCACATACGGGACCAATTAATTGGAATTTGCTGAAGAACGATATTAGAAATAGTCCTTCAAGGAACACTTTTCGAAAAAAATTAAAACTCAAACTTCTGGAAGATAATAAATGCCATGATTAATTCATTACAATTACTTAATGTATAATAGTGTAAATACGTTCATTTTAAAGTAATATGTTTAACTGTTTAATGGGACTAACTTAGATTAGCATTATCATGCTATTATTTAGCTCTCATAGTATCTAACGGCTTAGTTTTTATCTGTTTACGTCCTGTAAATGTTTCTATTTCTTTCTTTTTTTTTACTGTAAATTATATGTTGTAATTCGTTATGTACATGTAAATATTGTATAATGACCATTGCAGTTTGATAATAAATTCATTCAAAATTCATTCATTCAAATTCATTCAAATTCAATTGTGCCAATTCCTTTTCGATGGATATGGTAATTAGTTCATGAATATTCATAAGTTACAACCCATGTGGGATACATATGTGGGACCCATCTGGGCCCAGCCCATTTAAATATATGTTTTCTTCCATCATATAACCCACATCGAATCCACATGGGACCCACGTGTGTTGTTCTGGGTTGATTACTTGTCAAATTGCCCATATGGGGCCTATTTGGGGCCCATAATTATTCTGGGCTAATTTTTTGTCAAATTGCCGATATGGGAGATATGTAGGGTCCCGTGTGTGGTTCTGGGCTGATTGCTTGTTACATTGCCCATATGGGATCTATGTGGGACCCATAGGCCTATGTGTTGTTCTGGGCTTATTACTTGTCATATTGTCCTTATCGGGTCTATGTGGGACTCAAATGTGTTGTTCTGAGCTGATTAATTGCTACATTGCCTACATGAGCCCATCTGGGCCACATATTAAACTGCCAATCTCTAATCACATGAGCTTTATTTGGTACATAAGGACTTAGATAGAAATCAGATGGGTCCCATATATTTAAAGCCACACCACAGTTTTTAAAAAATGTGAGCTACATAGCCTCCATGCTCCAAGAGTCTTTGATAAGGTCTAAAAATGAAGCCCTGAAAAAATTGTATTTCAAAATGATTATTTAGTGCTTTAAAAAAGTGAAAATCGTAAGTTGACCGGATTCACCTGCCCATTTTCTCCCAAAGACTTAATGTGTTTGGATCTATGCTATTTTTTACTCGCCCCAAGTATCATTCATATATTGCCAGGGGCAGCACAAATTTCCAAACTTTTGTATTCTAGGGTGTTTACTTGTCCATTCAAACACTACTATGTAGCTCAGATATCAAAGTTTGACATTTTTTTTAATTTGAAGCTCTTGGTTCGAATCTTGTTGGAGGCAATATTTTCAAAGCTATTTTTATCATCAATCTTCATAATCTGACTGAAGATCCTTGGTCCGAATCTTGTTGGAGGCAATATTTTCAAAGCTATTTTTGTCGTCTTTTTTAAAATGAGATTGGAGATGAGGTTATTCCGTCAAACGAAACTTAGAAAATAAAGTCACCTTGCGAGATTTCCAAGCTCATTAATATTAGTGAGCCTGCTGAATCTACGCCAATATAGTCTCAACCCCTGTACACACTTATCGACTAGGTACAGTACATGCCTAAAATCTATGCAAAAATGATGATGTTTGCGGTACTGTAGTATGAATGCAATGTGAAACATGAACATCAGTGTGAGTTATTTACCTCAGATAATAGTAATGATCATTGATTAGTATTTTTTTCATTGTCTATTTGGGGTTTTTCCTACTCCTTGTATGTAATTTTGCATCAACTCTTGAGGTTTATAAAAAAAGAATATTAAATTAGTTGAAATATACTTGTGAGTTGTAATTACGGTACATTTGAATGAAAATGACTGACATAACTTTCAATATTTGTATTTGTTTTTTTTCACCATAGAGTGAAGTGATACATCGCCATGGCAACATCGCTGGATAAAGTGGTAACTCAGAATTTGGAATGTTCGATATGCTTCCAATCTGTTCAGAGAACCGAAGCAGCTGAACTGTACACACACATACTGCAAAGATTGTTTGCTCGGTGTGTACGAGTCACAACAGGGTGATTGTGTGATCTTGTGTCCGCTCTGTCGGAAGACTACTCCCCTGGAAGATGGAGATGTATCAAAATTACAAACAAATATCCCAATACAGTCGTTGGTGGATGACATAGAAAATGCAAAAGTGCAAAAGGCTGAGCAAGTTTGTACAGTTTGTGACACAAGTGATAAGCCATCAGCAGAAGTTTATTGTCACGAATGTGAGGAATACATGTGCACATCTTGTCATGAGATGCATGGCAAGTTTAAGAAAAATGTTAAACACCGAGTAATCACCACGAGAAGCGTTACCAAACCGACAGGAGAATCATCGATAGAGAGACAACGGAATTGTGATAAACATCCATCACAAGAAATAAAGTTTGCTTGCATCAGTTGCAGCAAATGCATCTGTGAGCAATGTCAAATGTCCAGTCATGCTAAGGGAGGCATCGTGTCATAGAAATGAAAGAATATGAAAAGGAATTGAAAGAAAATGTCAAATGGATGGAACAGCAAGCCAATGAGAAGATAGCTGCTATCACTGCATGCCTCGATAACGCTAGAATAGTCGAGGCTAGTTTGAATTCGCTTGTCGGACAACGGACCAAGAAAAATTGACAGCGCCTTAGAAGATTCTGTAAAGCGATTAAAGCAGAGGAGAGACCTACTTGTCAATGAATATAAAGAGCATACGCAAGGCCCCATAAATGATGTGAAGGAACTGGTCGGTGCTTGTCACAATCAAATATCAAACATCAGTAGTGCTATTGAGGGGGTGAGGAATAGTTTGAGGGTACCATTGGAGGAACAGACTCTCATCGAATATGGTACAAGAAGTGAATCACTACGGAAGATACTAAAGGAAGACGAACCAAAGTTGTCCAAGCCAGAACATCCTGTAGATTGTGCACGAAAACTTGTCTTTCACAGAAATAAGTTTCGGAATGAACTAGAACTTGGAAAACTTGGCAGGGTTCGGTGGGTCATTCAAAAAGAAATACTCCTCCCAAGCGGCAATGTGATGACTTGCATGGTGGCAACACCGGGTGGTAAGATGGCTTTGGGATATGAAAGAGCTGGGGGAGTTCAGCTATTCTCTCTTGAAGGACCACAGCGAAAACTAATCAGGGATGTGGACGTTTTAGGCTTGGGCATTTTATCTGATGGTCGTTATGTAGTACGTGGGAATTTTTGCATTCTCACAATGTACACACCGGAATTTGTTCGACTAGATGTGCAGTTTAACACTCTATGTGATGGTGGCGACAATGTTGGTGGATTGTGTGTAGACCAAGAGAACAATATCTTTGTTGGTTATCAGAGTAGAAAGTCAATCCACGTATTCAGCCCAGAGGGAGGAAATGTTATCAGGGTCATCTCTTGCGGACGGTATAGTCCTGAACAAATCTTTGCAATGAAAGTGAACAAAATGATGTTAGTAGTCACCAGAGCTACCGTTCGTGTGCTTGACCAGACCGGTGTTCAGAAATTCAGTGTCAACAGACCTGGCTTTCGTGGATACCCTACGGTGTGTGAGGATAACACCGTATTGATTGCATGGAAGAAATATGACGGTGATGAAATTGACGTCTGGAAATATTCCGGTGAATTGATTTTCATGGAAAAGCTTGTTGAAAATTACGAGTCAGATCACAGACCGGTTCGCATATGGGGCTATTTACAAGAATTCCTGACGGGAGAGATAGCATTCGGTACTGAAGAGACATTATGTATCTTTGATAAGGTATTTGTGCCTTGAGTTGAGAAGCTGTTGTCCTGCTAGGCCATATCACAAATACCATGTTCTCCTTGTCCAGAATCAGTCAATGGCTGCCACTCTGACCCCACTCTTCTAATTGGGACACTCGAATATCGCATGATGAATCACCACTGTATGTCCTCAGACTCATTTGAAACTGTACACTTAAACTTAGCCTATAAAAAGGAAAAGATCCTGATTGCCAATACACAAAGTTCAATTGTTTTAATTAAGCACTAGACTTCCTCTAGAAAGGCTGCTTGCTTTCTGAGTGCATAATTCTCTTATTTTTGATATGTGGGTAAAACTAAACTAAGGTTTTATTACCGTCTCTTTTGGGGTGTTTTTTAACCGGTAACCAGGTACCCATTTTGGTTGACTCTGCCTTAATGTAACATCATGCCGTCCTTTAATAATGAAATGATAACAATATGAGTAACAAGCAAGTATCAAAGTATGATCACAAAAAGCAAGTTCACAAGGCTGCAGGTGGAGGGGGCTGCAGCTACCCCTGGCTATGAAATTTTCAGAGTAAATTTAATGAGAATGGCAAAACACTCCCAAAATAAATTCCAATGGCACCACATACATAGCATCTAAGACCCCAGAGCTGATCTGAGCCAGAGGGATTCAATCTGCACCTTCATGATACACTCTGCGCAAAACACTTTTTACGATTCCTGGTCTTTAGTATAGGACATTTAACCACTGAAGTGGTTTGGCACAAAGGTGAGGACATTTGTTTAAAAATATTATTCCATTTATGCAGAAAATTATTCATGAGTGTTATAAGCCAGTTCAGTGTTATTTTTATTTACGAATGTGTGGATAAAAGTCACTCTGTGCAAATACTGATTTGAAAAACACGAGAAAAGTCTTCATGTAAGCTGTATTTGCCGATCGGAAGGTAACGGTTCAGGTATTTTTTCAGCAAAATCTAACAAACTGCAATCATTATTATAACCTCATACACACTAAGAAATTGGGGTGCGCAAATTGTCCCAATATCAGCACCCTAATGGGTACAGTTTTGAAACCCTTGGGGTGCACGGCTAACACAATGCACCCTCAGAAGAATAAGTTTGAACCCACACGGGAGCAAAGAATTGAAATGCACTCTAAGGGTGCAGAACTGCTAAGGTGACGATATTGGGACATTTGTGCAGAACTGCTAAGGTGATAATATTGGGACATTTGTGCACCACAATTGCACCGTTATGTGTAGTGTGGTTCAAAATACCTCACCAAAGATCTATCCACAACTTTTTATGGGGTCATTTGGGACATCTTTGGGCAAGTGTGAACTGGATTACTTAAATATTAGTTTGCTGTTAGGTTAGGTGCAAAAATTTGAGCATTATTTTAATGAGTTTTAGTAATCGTAATGGATCTAAAGGTGTCGCCGTTAATGTGTTATTGCAACCAATACATTTCACAGCAAGTCCACATTCTTGTAATTTATGGTATCAGTAATGGATTAGCCTGAAATTAACTTTGGATACATTATGATTATACTAGCTCTTCTGTAGTTCATACCGAAACTAAAACATGAAACAGTTTAAGTTTTAGCCGGGGGGTCGCTCTCAGACGGCCTGTATCCACCGTGGTTCCAAACAACTCAGAAATGCCACCCTAAAAGCACGTAACTATATTACAAATTTTTGTGCACCACTAATTGCCGTAACGCATGATAAAAGTACCTAACGCGTGGAACTCATGAATCCACTCATTCTGATACCCTAAGTGGGCGTGAACTCGGAAATCCACTTATTTAAACCCTAAAGTTGGCGTAACAGTAATAAACTACTTTAATTCCCTACAATGTTTCTCATTTAAAACATTGTTGTAATTGCAGACCCGAAAAGTTCAATCAATATCATTTATAAGTTTTCTTATTAAAAAAAAGTTATTTTGGGAGATGTTAATAGATGTACTTTCAATTTGCACCCTAAATGGGTAACTACAAACCAATTGAGTAACCCTAAATGGGCATGACATGGCTGAGAAAAGACTACATAGGCGGCGATTAGTAGCGATTTAGTTGAAAAAGCTTACTTTTCAAAGACGTTCGAAGAGTCCGAAGGCTGGAAAAGGCGACCGTTTCGACGTTTTTCTGGACGCGGGTGTTCGTAGAGGCCGTGTTGGAGAGCGACCCCCGGAAGTTTTGTTAAGTTGGTATGTAGCCATCAACCTGTATGCTGTTGAGGAATAGTAGAATCATTAGTGAAAGAAAGTAATGTGACTGACAAATAATAACTTAAATTCTACATTTTGAGTATTTTTTAAACTAGCAAAGCCATTGCCTGTATGTACTTCAGGCAAAATTTGGGAAGGGATTAATCATTCTATGAAGAGTATTTATGTGAAAACATGAAATTGAATTGATGAGATGTAAATGACAGGCACGAAACACTCTGATTTATAAGAAATGACACTTTCGTCACTTGCATCCTTTTGCCAAAGAGGGGCAGGACACAAATCCATGCTTGATACATAGTTTTGAAGTTGTATAAAGAATAATGTATATAATCATGTATAAAAACAAGCGTAACTTTCCATTCATTAAATTTTCACTGTAAACATGTTGATTGTGAGTATTGTCAACACTATGTACAGTTATAACTTTTAGAGTAGTGGTCAAAACTGCAGAGGTCACATTGGAAGGTCAGTGTGGCAGAGGTCAAGTTGAAAGGCTTCTACATAGTAGAGATCAAAATGACAGGTTAATGAAGCAATAGTGAAATATGGCGAGGTCAAATTGAGACAGGCCCATAAAGATCAACTGAGACAGAGATAAACTGACCAGTCAATATTGCAGAGGTCAAATTGATAGGTCAATATTGCGGAGATCAAATTGACAGGTCAACATGGTAAAGAAAAAATGACAGGTCAGTATGGCAGATGTCAAGCTAATGGTTCACTCTAGTAGAGGTCAAACTGAAGGGTCAAGGTCATAGAGGTCAAACTGACAGGATGGTATGGCAGAGGTCAAACGCACAGAGGTCAACATGGCAGATAGCTAACAGTGGTCAAATCTGTAAAGATCAATCTGACAGTGGTTAAGAATTCAAAATGCCAGTACTAGTAATCAAGACAGTGGTCAAACAATCTGGTCAATATAGCAGAGGTCAAACTGAGAAGAGTCAAACTGACATATGGATATGGTAGAGGTCAAACCAAAAGGTGAATGTGGCAGAAGTCAACTGAAGGAACATTTTAGACCTACAAAGGTCAAATTAAGGGTCAATTTCATAGAAGTCAAACTGACAGGACGGTATGACAGAGGTCATACAATTAAGTAGAGATCAACATGGCAGAAAGCTAATGGTGGTCAAAGTTGCAAAGATCAAACAGACAGTGGTTAAGAATTTAAACTGCCGGTGGTCAATATGACAGAGGTCAAACAAAATAGTCAATATGGCAGAGGTCAAATTGAGAAAGGTCAAACTGACATATGGATATGGTAGAAGTCAAGCCAAAAGGTCAATATCGCAGAGGTAAAATAGGTAAATGTGATAGAGGTCAACTGATGGCCTGATGTTTAAACATTTTAGAGGTCAAACTGATAGAGGACAGTATGACAGAGGTCAGAGGTATCAGTCATCAATTCCTGTAGATCTATACAATACTCCAATAAGGTCTTGCAGTCAGACTTTTTTAACGGTTGTGTAAAATTAAAATTCAGTGAGTGACGTTACTTCGCTGCATTTTATTTGAATTTCATCAATGTTTCTCTCACGAAACCAAAACTTTTAGCCCCAAGGCTTTTGTAAGAGGTGAGAATTTGTGTAATCTTTACATTATAAATGATTTTTAATAGCTTGTTAACCCATTAATATCATTTCGGGTTTTATACACAATCTCTAAATCAAACCAAACGTAGATTTCTTTGTATTGTTACTAAGGACGTGTAGTGCTACTTAAACTTGTAGCCTTGATCAATGTTATTAACTGATTGCTGTTATGACAAGTTGACAAGTTCATTTATCTCGTGCTTAATATATTTTGTCAGTTAAAGTATATTTTCATGTTAATGTACAGGGTGTATTTTGTTTTCGGGTTGTCCGTCCGTTTGCCTGATACATCCATCCATCCATCCATCCGTTTACCTTAATCGTTATATGGTGAAGAGGTGGTGTATGTCCCTTTGAAATTATGGAATTCAAGGTCTAAAGATAACAGGTGTTATGTATGAAGTATGAATAATGAGAAGTCATGGGTATTTACTGCATGGACACTGGCCACTGAAGGGAGTGCAGAAGCATTATCAATTGCACAGCAGTTGCATTGTGGTCGTTGTATTTTTTCTTTACATATGGTTGTAATTGGCAGTGTGTGTTATATTTATGTTGTATAATTTCGTAAATAACTGTGTCGCAAGTTTATGATGGCAGCATTTTAACAAAACGTTTCAACGAAAACAGTAATTTTTACATTATGGATAATTTGAAAGTGGCTTTTAGAATCAAAGTGAAGCTAACTAATAGTGCAGAGAGCAAGTCTGTTTTCATTTTGATAAACCGAATTTGTGTGCTTAGGTCATCAATTAGGAAAACAATCAAAACATTTGCTTGAAAATATCTTAAATTTCAGTAGCTGTGACCATGAAACGTAAAATGCATAATTTAATACATGCGAGTGTTATTCTATGTTATTTTGACATGTTATTTCATGATACATGTATATCATGGTTTATATTGTATCTTGTATAAAAGTTACAAATGCACGAAGTATGTGTTTTACGAATTGTATGATTTAGTTATAGAGTCAAACTGTACACCAACACTGCAAAATCTGGGGTGTTACATTACCGCTAGTATTGAGGGTGTTGCCTAAAACATGTATAGATACAAGATATAGTGTAAAATTTTAACACTCCAGTGTGATTTTTAAAGCCAAAACGATCACTTCTAACACCAGCAGTTTCGATCTGGCGAGTATATTGGGGAACACCCTAGATGTTGAACTAACACCTCAGTATTCACAGTGAAGGAACACCTCAGTATTCACAGTGAAGGAAGAACAGCGTCAATAAATGGGTCATCCAATCATTTCACTTTACTGTAGCATTTGATACTATTTGTATGTTTCATTTCTTTTGAACTGTTAACAAATGTACAGTATATCGAGTGTTACAGAAATAAAACTTAACAAACGAGAAATATTTTTGTGCGCTTTTTTCAGATGAGTGGTTTCATTTTCATTTCATACTTGTATCCCTGTTGGATATACATGTATTGGTTTACAAGGATCAAATTGTGTACGAATAAATAGAGGAATTCATTCATTATTTAATAAGTTTGTAAATGCATTAATTAATTAGTTAATGAATAATAAAAAGTTAAAAAGTTAATAAAAGTTAAAATTAATGAATATAAATTGTAAAGTCTAGGAAAAGTTACCAAAATTCCCAAATATTTTGACTCGAGTTTAATGGTGATTCTTGGCGAAATATAGTGGAATGCCAAGCTTTAGGAATATGGTTCCATAACATTTGCTCCGGCGACAATTGCTCCGACGATTATTTCATGCACTTACCCTGACCTAAACCCTAAACCTCGCCCTAACCCTTACCCTATTCTGAACTAAAAAGCCAACGGCAACCGTAACCCTAACTCTTTGTCTTGTGAGATATTGTCACCGGAGCAACTGTCGGGTCACACACACACACACACACACACACACACACACACACACACACACACACACACACACACACACACACACACACACACACACACACACACACACACACACACACACACACACACACACACACACACACACACACACACACACACACACACAC
>JZLH01S0009702.1:0-11909 GCA_001188425.1 Eucidaris tribuloides
TACTCAAGAAGAAGTTTGTGCCGAGCATCACCCGGCCGTTGCCGCATTTGTTGCGAGTTATCTCCAGTTACATGGAGAGCTTTTCGCAGAGTTTATCGCCGAGTTGTCGCGAAGTTCCTCATTTGAGCAACTCGGCCACAGACTCGCCATCAACTCGCTACAACAAACTCGGCTTAAGTGGGAACTGTAGCTTTTAATGGAGAATCAAGCATGAACAGGCCAGCAGTTTAATTTTATTGGGGCACAATAGATTTAATCCCCATAGAAGCCTACACGACAAATTTGTCTGTTTCAAGGCATACTGAAGGACATTGATTTATAAGGAGTCAACTTCTGACTACAGAATTTTCACAATAGAGTCCCTGCATAGTTTACTTGATTCTAGTAGAGTTTTTACCCCCAATCATGTCATTGACCTTTAACCCATTCAATACTAAGACCACATATTTGTGGTTTGCCTTTTTAACTTGGAATGTGGCTGTATTTACCCCATCTAATGAATATGTTAAAGTAGAGAAAAATATCAGCTATTCAATGAACTGGGTGCTACAATGCCATAATGAATATTCATTTCGGTATCATTTTTTAAAATGAGATTTAACTAGAATATTCATAAACTTATCAAATTGGCAACGGTTGTTGTTATGATGAGGCTTTGGGTTGTTCCACTTCGTTAGTGGGTGATGTATTGAACTAATTGAGAAACATATTTTACGGACGTGTTTTTCTCTTTTATGTCATTTAAAAGTGAAAGTAATTCAATCAAAAATTATTTTTAGTCTTAAATTTCACAAGAAAAATAATATCTTAAAAATTTCACAAATAAATAATTAATTAATTAGGCGAATGTTTGACACATCATTCAATACCCATTACCCTTTATATATAATTGACTATTCGAGTATGTTGCCGATTTGATGAGAAAGCAAATTTTTAGTGATTATTTTACTCTGGACAGGCTCTAGTATTGAATGAGTTAAGGATCATTTTGAACTGTAATTTTTCAGGGCTTCATTTCTAGAACTTATTAAAGACACTAGGAGCATGGGGCATCATGTAGCTCACATTTTTTTAAAATGGAAATACAGTGGAACCTCGTTATAACGAGGACCAAAACACCATAACAATTACCTTGTTATATCAGGTTTCTCACTATATCAGGGTACAAAAACAAAGAAATGTAAAGACTTGGGACCTGCAAAATCACCTTGTTATAATAGGGTTTTGTTATATCCGACCTCTTTATATCGAGGTTCCACTGAATTGTTATACCGTATATCCTTTAATAAATTACTGTGAATTGTGATGAAAATGTATACAGTCATGTTGAAAGGGAAATAGCATGATTGGAGGCAGTCCTCACTTGGGGATAAAACTCATCTAGAATAAAGTACTCTGTTCAAGGTTCCGACTAAGAAAATTTTGAGATCAAGGGGTGTATTCTAAAAAATTGTTGTAACTTCTGTTGTAAATTCTATCTTACGATAGAATTTAAAATCGTTATAAAATCGATTGTAACTGTATTCTAAAATATCATCTTACAACGATTTTAGTCACGCCCAAATGCCACGCCCACGCCCTGCTACATGTCCATCAATTAAATATGGTCCAATAAACGAAAGGATTATATTTCTCTCCTAGCCTATTGAGGTCCTGCATAGCGAATGGGATTGATTGTTGATACACGTATTCACTTGACTACAACGTTGCAACGCGCGTATGGGCGGGCTGTATACAGTGAATTAATTTGAGTCACGTTAACGACTACACTCGAAGAGCGGGATTGTGTAGCCATTCGACCGACGTCGACCCCGTACGTCTAATCTTGCAAAGAGCTAGAGGACTAAATAGAGTCAGTCTACCATAAATTCATTTGGTATGAGACAAACACAACCGTTGGGTATTAAACTACGTGGTAATTCTGGTAAGTTGTAATTTTATTACTGTGTAAAGCAACAAGGCTAGCGTTAGCGTTAGTTCTTCGATATAGATCTACAAACAAGTAACGTTAGTCAGGCGCATTTACGTACCTTACGTTATTAGAGTTAATAATGTTTGGAGAGCTAAACGTATTTAGTCCAAAGACGATTAGACCTAACGTTATAGGATTAAGGCTCACGCGTGGGTTCGAGCTAGTCCACTGAGCCATGGTCTATGTAGGCAACTTATTTGGTAGTTTGTGCGACGGGTTTTTATCGATCTTTTGCGGTTTACGTTAGCACGAACCGTAGAAGATGGTCTGCAACAGACCTTGTAGTTGTAGACCTACTCGATCATCGGGAACCGTACCCTCGCAATGGCTCGCATGCATTGTGCGGGGTGCGCACCGCACGAGCGTGGCTTGCTCCTTCATGAGCCACGTGACGGCGACGTCAAAAATGAAAGAAATATACAAATTTTGAGAGATATAAATGGAATTGTGAAAAACCATAAATCAGAGAGTGTGCATTATGCCTCAAATATTGGTGCTGTTAAGTCAAATGTTTCAACTGATATCCAAAATTTAAGTAAATTCAACCAACAATGTCGAATTTCGGTCTGCGGCGCTGAGCGTTAACACAGCCATGAAGCTGTTTTAGAAAAGTGTTGTAACTTCTGTTGTAACTTTCATTTCGGAATACCAAAACTGTTGTAAATATTGTTTTAGGATCAAAATTTCAATACTGTTGTAAATATGATTTTAAAACAATATTTACAACAGTTTGGACTTACAACAGATTCTGGAATACAAAAGTGTTGTAAATACTGTTTTATGGTTTACAACATTTTTTAGAATACACCCCCAAATGTTTACTCATTTTGAACAATTAGCTGCAACAGGTAAATTTCTTCTGTAGGTTTGTGTGGATACAATTTCTATGAGTATGAGGGTCAACTTAAATTCAAATCTACTGTATGCATGTTTCTTTCTCCTTAAAGTAAACAAATGCAAGACAAATCCTTCCAACAATGATAGCCAGTGTACAGTGGTGAATGTTTGAACTCATTTGGTTCTTGGGCTGTTTTCAAGTGCTCCTAATCATGTCACTGCATTTTAATAGTCATTAAAAAAATTAACAATAAAAATAGGCAGAACTTTAATCTGTACAGAGACCTCAATGAACATCAAAAGCTACAAGTGGCCTGCAAGTGAAGTGTTTTTCGAATTATGTCATCTTCTAACTACAACAGGGTGCTCACCTTAAAACGGGTGAAATAAGGGCTCCGAAAATGATTGTGCTGGTGGTCTACTAATGAACTCCTAATGTCTGGTATGATGACTCATTTTGTTACTTTTATTGGCCTAATTCTTATTTAAGAAGTGTTTCAGAATCTATCCACTGAAAAAAATAGCATCTGTACTTCAAAGTGAACAGCTCTGTGAGACAGTGCCAATGATCAAGACTTACATTTACGAGCTAGTTGGTAATACTCGTATCTCATGCTTCTGTAGAACATGTTGTCGTCCACGAGTAGGATCAGCTTTCCAGTACTCCCGCTGACCCCGACTTGACCTTCCAATGATGCCTTCAGACACTTGGCCACTCTCATCCAGACTTCTCCCTGATGATGCGAGGACACTTCTTGAGACTCTTCACCACCATCTCCATCCTCATCCCGATCTCTAAGGAGATCCGTAATGACCCGATGAAGAGATGCGCCTTTCTCACATACTTCTCCCAGGATGTGATCCACGCATGCGACTATCTGCCGCCTGTATTCCTTCCATAGAGAATTTTTCTGGGTGGAAGATCGGGCAAAAAAAGTGAAATATAGTACCAATGGCATCAACCTGTTGAAGACGATTTTAACAAGCATTCTCCACACAGACCCCAACCCGAGCTATCTTGTTCCTTGTGTCCGATTTAAGTAGCTATATTTTCTTACTCGCACTAATGCAAGTGAGGGGATGCAGATATTAAAACCTCTTACAATTTTTCTGTCCAAGCTTGATAAGTATTTGGTAACATTACTCAGGACATTCTTTCATAAATAGCTTATACTGTACGAGTACACCTATACAACGTTAGATCCTGGGGTTAATTTACTTCTTGAGCAAGTATCAACCCATCTTTAGCGGCGTAGGTAGGCCATGGCGGGGGGGGGGGGAATGGGCAGCCCCCTGCACCTGAGTTGTTTTAAAGGTGTATGAAAACCTACTGGGGCATTTTTAAGTGTTTTGTCAAAATGTCTCGCCCGCTTCGGACCGAAAAGATGACTAGAGAGACTGTTTCGTCGTTTAATATTCGTGCGAGTTTGGCCCCCCCCCCCCCGCCCCCCGAGAATAGACTGAATTCTTGTAACTAATCAATTTCATAAATCTGGAGTTTGGTCCAATTGCTTTAGAGTGGATTTTAACAACCATGCAATTAACAGATCACTCATACTTAAGTAAAAAAAAATATTAGAGCTAAGATTTGCAATGTAGCCTCCAACAATAATTGTGTTCCTTTTTGTTTTATTTTGACAGTTCATGGAAATCTCCAAAACTACTCCTTTAATGCCTTTCCAGGCATTTTCCAGAAGTTTTGAGGCTGATATCAAGAAAACTGCATCACGATCTGGATGAATGAACAGACGGACGCACAGACTAACAACCCTAAAATTAGACTTGTATCTTTCTCTTCTAATTTCAGGGCTTCTCACAACAAGTCAGACCTCTTATGAGTGAGCTGAATGACGATATCAATAGACAATACTGTCAAATGAGTAGCTGCATGAAATTCAACGAGACAGATGCCATCATCAGTACGGGCGCACGTCCAATATCGGAGACTCTCTCCACTTTCAGAGAGACTCTCCGATATCAGCGACTCTTTCTGCTCCCTGATTTCGGAGATGGTCTCCAATATTGTAGCCTTTACCTCCGCGCAGTCAGGATTATGTTATCGCAACTTAGGAATGTGATAATCAGAATCCTCGAGGAATTTTACCCCAGATGACTGTCTACTTTGAAAATTCACCGTCTGCTTACCAAAATTATGATTGATTTACATTTTGCAGAAATTATCGATAGCAAAGTTGCTGATATCGATACCAGCATAGTTTACGACTGTTGTCATTATCAATATTACTATTGTTATTAATCATTAATAAATTTGAATTATACCCTATGCAAATTCAAATTTAAAGGCAAGGTTCACCCTGACATCAAGTTGGTTTTGATAAAAGCAGAACAATGAGAAACAAATTAATGAAAGTTTGGCAAAAATCCACCAAAGAATAACAGAGTTATGGAAGTTTCAACTTTTAAATTTCTGACGTCACATGCGAGCAGCTCTCCATATGTCATGTGATATAAATTCCATTAAAGTGTTGTTTTCTCAAAAAATTGGAAATGATTTTACCTGTGCATCCAATATATCATCAGAAACATTATTTCATGCATGCTTCTATGAAAAATCCCCATTCAGTTATCATGAACCATTGAAAAATGGCAATTTATGGAATTTATATCGCATGACATATTGGGAACTGCTCGCATGTGACGTCACTAATTTAAAACTTTGAAACCTCATAACTCTGTTATTCTTTGGTGGATTTTCGTTAGTTTCTGTCATTGTTCTGCTTTTATTTATCCAACTTGATGTCAGTGTGAACGTTGCCTTTAATTGTTTCCACCACTGCGGGATTGTGTCTTGGAAAGAAAAATCTCCAATATTAGAGATTCTCTGTGCCAAATTTTGACGACCCCTTTACTACTAGTTCTCCGATATCGGGGAGAATCTCCAACATTGGAAGTAATCTCTGATATTGGACGTGCGCCCCTACTGATCATTCTCAACTCTACTAATGTTAGACTAGAATAGATAATTGGATGTAAATTATGTTACAAAGCTATGGTCTACTTATTTTGCATAATCTTTCATTTATCAGTCTGTATTTACGTAGTTCATTTACATTTATTCATTCATTTAATTAATAAAATTCACTTTCCCTCATGCAGGGTTGGCAGTTTCTTCCGCAGGCGTTTTTTTCTGCTGGTTTTTACCAGTTTTTTCTGTTTTTTCCCGCTTTTTCGGAAGAAATGGAAAAAACCTCCAAAGTGTTTATTTTTTCTTTATTTATTCGAGATTTTCATTTTATAAACTATCATAACTATAATAAAACAGAACAGCTCTTTTGTTTTTTTGTTCTCCCATGTTTTGGTTATCATGAACTTCTAACCATATTTTGTTGATTCCCTTCTTCCCTTGGTCACTTCTCCATGCAACTACATGTAACTGTACTCAGTTGATTGTACTATAATGTAGCTCAGTTTATACCATGGAGAAAATAATCAAATAATAAGCCTTGTGTAAGACTGTAAGCTGTTGTGCCAGACACTTAAATTGGTCACCTCTCTGTCAGAGGTTTTAAGAGAATTGCTTTGATACCAACCATAATATCAGTGATACAGTTATGGTTGTGGCAGACGGGCAATTTCCAAGTATGCTGAATGAATTAAAGTGCAAGTTTAGTTTTGGTATTTTTTTATTTTATTTGAAAGCTCTATGCCCAAAAGTCATAATCACAACCATAGCAGATTCTGAATGCCTTTAGTTTTTTTCTTCAAATTAACGAATGAAAAATCTTCGGGGGGGGGGGGCGGCCCCCCAAAAAATTATTGACTAAATTTAACATAATACTATAGCATCCAAAGGGTTAATAAGGTGTTAAGGTTAGCTGAATTATATCTCATCAGAAAGATCAGAGTCTGCTCTTTCTGATGAGATATAATTCAGATAACCTTAACGCCTTATGTAAAATATAGTACAAAAATCTCGGGGTCCCCCCCCCCTCTCCCACCTCTCAAAAGATTCTTCATTAATTCATTAAAAAAAAACATTCAAAAAGACATTCAGAATCTGTTATTGGTGTGATATGACTATTGGGCATAAACCTTTCAAATGAAAAAAAAAATCCCCAAAACTAAACTCGTGCTTTAAATATGAAAACAAGCTAAGTAGATGTGACAGTTGCTTTTAGGAAAATATAATTATACCATGATGCTGAATAATAAAACAATAAAGTAGAGTGTAGGACATTTATGCAATACTTTACATGATAAAGATCCATGCTAGCTCATGTACATACTAGTATACACTGCTTATGTGCCCTTTATAATACTTGTTTGGAAGGATAATTATTTTATTTCAAAATATTAATTTTTTGGATTTAGATTGTGGCAAGTAGTTTTTTTTTTTCTTGTTGTCCGTTGAATATGCTGTTGCCAGTTATATTTGTTGTAATGTATACTAATTCTCCTAAAATTACTGCATTTCATATCATTTATTGGGCCCAGAAATATTGTTGGAGGTTTTTTCCATTTTTTCCGGTAAAAAACAGAAAAGAGGCGTTTCTTCCAGTTTTTTCCGCTGTCCCGGAAAACTAGTTTTTTCCAGAAGAAACCCAACCCTGCCCTCATGGAATGAATTGAATTGACACTTAACTAGATCGATGCCGATGGAATCTGTCTCCTTTTTATTCGGAGGCTTCTCATTTTTAACAATACTGACATCATCAGTCGGCATATTGTTAAATATGAGAAGCCCCCGAATAAAATGGAGACAGATTCTATTGGCCAACAACAGTCATGGCACTAGTCTTGGCACAGCTAGACCAAAGGCTTCGACCTCTGTATGGCGTCCATGGTCGTTTTTCAGTAGGGTGGGGGGTTGAGTATCTGGACACTTAAGAGATATCACATTTTGACGGTCGATTTCTCCAGTACTATTTTTACCAATTGCTTCAAAACTACATATATTTGTCATTACATGTTGAAGAATGTATGCCTCACGCATGGTATTACCGGAACATGTTATTACCTGACGACCCCGTTCTAACGCTGGGACTACGCGTATCGAATGTGCGAGTTCGAGTGGGGTGATCAAGAATGTTATGACGCATCGTAAGTAAACACAAAAAAACTTAGAAAATTTCACACATGTATGACAAATACATGCTTTTTCAATGAATAATTCCAATTTCTTCATCCCTGACACATGAATGGCTTCAATGCTGTTTTGACGAGTGTCATTCTAGCTATTTGTTTTCGGCGTGTTATTTTCTCTGCGCGCGACTTTTGCGTTTTGCCATAGACATAAACACGGCAGGCTGCCACTCAAAATTTTATTTCCTACGCGCATGCGTATTTCCCTACGGTAACCACTTTTCCTAGAGCCTATGTAAAACATATTTTCCCATACGAACCTATGTTTTATCCTAGCAAAATCGACTTTTTCCTAACCGAAGTTTTGTTTTTTTCCGAAAAATCCTTAGAAATGCAAATATTGATCAAGAATTTCGTCGTGACGCAGGACAAATGGGCGAATTAATTGATTTCCTTGGAAAATTATAATTTTCGAACATTGTCAAACCCCCTTCCATCCCTAAAATTCAAATCGCCCTACGTTCCGCCTACGGAGGGTCATTTTCCGCTAGGTACGCCTACCCCTACGCACTTCCAAATCCCTACGTAGGGGATTTCCCTAAGCGAGGTGCAGCTTGTAACAGGTGTCGCGTATACAGGTGATTTAGGCGCGAAATAAAGAAATTTTTGAGTTAGTTCAAGTGCGGATTTCGCACAGATTTAACTAAGTGACTTATCCTTATCCTTTTGTTGAAATATTATAATTAGACTAATTGAATGAATTGAAAAAAATGATTTCAAGAAATAATCAGTTATTGTGTGAATTCTGCATCCAAATAAAAAGGTCCGTAATCGATATACCGACATATCCGTTGAATTGGAAATGTACGAAATACTCTCACCAATGTTTTTTACGCGTTAATTTTTCCGTTCATGAAACAGCACTCCTTGGGGAATTTAACAGCAGTGTAAACTGCATAGCCGGTTAACATGGACTTGTTTTTTATTTTTTTCTGGATATTGTTTACAAAAACATGTTCTTTTCAATGATCAATACAGTATTCATAAGAAATCAAATAACGAGAGAAAATGAATGCTGCGTACCCATGTTCTGTTTGCAATTTGCGCGATACTCACCACGTAACTGGCCGTTCTAGTCCGCGCGGTTCGGTATCAACCGTCCGGAAATACAACTCTCATGATACTTCTCAGCACACGATCTGAAGGTATTTACAGTGTATCTACGACTACGGGATACGTCTGTAGGCGTGTCGCTACTCCCCTAGATACATGTAAATACTGTCAGATCGTCATGAGAAGTACTGAAAAAGCGACAGCCGGACCTCATAACAGAGGTCGAAGTCTTCGGCTTCGGCTATTCTTGAGCGTGCATTGCCAGCACGAGATAGATCTATCTGAAGACAAAAAAAAAAAATAGATAGATGAGACTAACGTCAGACTAAATCTTTTTTATCGAGACTCTCGCACTTAGCGACAGCTCATGTTTCCAGAGAGGCAAATTCCCTTTGCTTACATCCCGTTCCTGTTGATCCCCTTGCTGCTCCGAATAGCCGATTTCCAACTGCGGAATTATCTCATCATAGCACACATGAACGACGGTAGACTTGCGGCTGCCCGAAACACCGGCAGGGCCGTACACGGCAAGTTCACGAACGAGCTCACAAATACTCGTTTTCCCAGAGCCAGGAAGCCCACAGAATACAGCAATGCAAATATCAGTGGATGACATGGCTATTATAAATAGGGGCAAACCTGTACTTTAGGGGACCGGGCAATGTAAGTATAATATAAGTTCGAAATACAGTTCAAAATCATTCTTGACATGTTCTCACATATCAGCTCTCTCCAATCCTTATTCATTTGATGAAAATAACCTACATTTTGGACGAAAATATTGGCCAAAACTACGAGCGGTCAGCGATACTCTGTTTACGGCAGTCTTCGCGCTGCGCCGACTAGCGGTGCACGGAACTCGTGACAACTCGACCCTCAGACAATTCGATCCCGGATAACTCGACCCTCTACCCTGGTTGCTCGCCGGTAGCAGGTGATCAAGGGTAGAGGGTCGGGCTATCCAGGGTCGAATTGTCTGAGGGTCGAGTTGTCACGAGCTCTGTGTATCGCTAGTTGGCGCAGCGCGAAGACCGCCGTATACAAAGTATCGCTGACCGCACGTAGTTTTGGCCAATATTTTCGTCCAAAATGTAGGTTATTTTCATCAAATGAACAAGGATTGGAGAGAGCTGATATGTGAGAACATGTCAAGAATGATTTTGAACTGTATTTCTAACTTATACTGTACTTACATTGCCTGGTCCCCTAAAGTACAGGTTTGCCTAAATAGGAAACCACGCAGCAGATACTATTCTACTAGTAGAAATGGTATAGTTCTCTGTTGAGTTTGCAAGTTGTGCCATCTAATTTCACACGTCGCTTGACACACCGGTACGCCAGTAGCTAGGCCGCCGTGGCCCGTGACTTCCGGCCGCGATCGCTGTTACTGATGGCTGTCTGCCTGCTGCTGAATAGCGCTAGCATAGCAGCTCATGTCATCACTAAGTGGCGAGCAAAGCGATATATCGATCAATATAACCCTCGATAAATTTTCCATGCGCAGTTTCTTTTCCTACAGTAACAGAGGGTATGGGCTAACTCAAGCTGCGAATTCACATCATCGAACGTCTGACTAAAGTTACAAAGAAAGAAAAAAAAGAAGACAAAAATCTTTCACTTCTGAATATCTAGATCTTTTAAATGCTCAAATAAAGCTTTAAAATTAACTATATTTTAATAGCACTGTGTTAGGGTGGGGGCATAAATGTCAAAGTCAAAATTTTTAAACGTCCACTTGGGAAATGATTAACACCAACAGTACAAGCATTATGACACCAAACTTAATCTTGTATCTTTAAATAAACCCCCCACCCCATGAAATTCAAATTTGTTGCTTAAAACCCCCCAAATTGCTACCAAATGAAGATTTTGGTCAAAGTGTACATAAAGAACGTTAAGGGAATTACGGATTGCAGTGAGGATTTCAAGAAGATGTAAAGGAAGTAAGTCAAAACTGTCACTGGGTTGTTATACTTGCAATTAAGGGAGTGAAACGAACGAAGGGGGGAGGTGTGTGGGGGTCAAAGGTCAAAGGTCAATGAACTATGTCCTAAAATGCCATTTTCTGCCTATAACTCCAGTTAGGAGTGCTCACTGTTGATGTAATTTGGCAATTAGGCTAAAAACCCAAAGACAAATATTTTGGCAGGGTTAGAGGGGTCAAAGGTCAAGGAACTTTGTCCCAAAATGTCATTTTCTGCCTAAAAGTTCAGTTAGGAGTGCTCACTGTTGATGTAATTTGGGGGCTAGGTTCAAAACCAAAAGATAGATATTTTAGTAGAGTCACAGGGGTCAAAGGTCATGGTCAAGGGTCAAAGGTCAATGAACTTTGTGTCAAAATGCCAGTTTCTGACAAAACTTCAGTTAAGAGTGATAACTGTTGGTATAATGAGGTTGTTAGCTGCTACATACTAGGCGGAGGCTTACCCATCGACTGCGCACAGTTGAACTTCTCTAGTTTTAAATATGTTTTCATTGAAAAACACCTTTTGTCCGATTTATTATTATTATTATTTTATTTTGTTTGGGGGGGGGGCGCTTGACTTGAGCAATTTAAAGATCCCCGTAGTCCCATTACTAGTGATTACAACAAGCATGTTCCCTGCCTTGCTATTTGGTAAACTGGGAATATCTTACTGTGGAGAAGAATGTGAGAAAAAGGTATTTCATTGAAATTAACATGATTATGCACTGATGTTAATGTTGGGGGGTGGGGCTTGGGGTAGCAGCCCTCCCCCAGTAAATTTTAAACATGAATTATTTTTAATTTTATACAAGTCATTTATTAATGTTAATGAACCACTGAAATATGTATTGACCTACAGGGCTGTATTTATGCTAGGGCGGTCGATCCACTGTTCAGATTGGGGAGGCAAAAGTGAAAGAATGTCTGCGCCAAATTGCAATATAGACCTTTGCACGCCAAACGCGCCAAAAAAAAAAT
>JZLH01S0009708.1:6992-23270 GCA_001188425.1 Eucidaris tribuloides
AGAAGATAATTCTTGTATAAAAATTTGAAATTGTCTCATAAATAATTTGATAAGCTACCACTGCCATAAATATAATCAGCATAGTTTGTGTCACATCATATATGATTAACAAAACAGTGTGTTAAAACTGCCTAGAACATCAACAAAAATATCAATATGACAAAACTCACAGATTACATATTCAATCATTTAAAAATCGAAAGATTTGAAGAAATCAATATCAAACAGTGGGTAGTATTACAGAGACCAAGTTTCCTGAATATGCTATAAGGCATACAAAGCTTCAGATCCATTCTTTAGGGATAGTTTATTTGTAAAGCTCTGCAGCAAATAGTGTGAGAATAAAAAGGGGAGAAACGCCAGGTTTCAATGCCAAGTCTCGTAGGTATAAAAAGATATATACCCTGTAAACCGTGCATCAGGGAAAGATAGCAATACCTTTATTACTTTTCTTGTGCTAGGTCATGGGTCTGTCATATTCCTCAAATCGACTGCTCAATAACCAGAATTTTGTGAAACCATCAAAAAATTGGTTGTCCACGATTTTGTGGATGTGATGCTTGATGACATGGGCCTGGAGAATTCAACGGAAATTAATGGCAACCATAGAACATGCGAACATGGCAAACTCAAATCCTTGACAAAAACAATTTAGGCTCATTGTCAGAAACTGAATTGTGGAGCAGCCACCTGTGACCGAGTATGAATAACTGATGGACCACATGTGGCATATAAATAAAACATGATTATTTTCTAAAAATCAATTCACTTCGATCAGTTTATGAATGTCCTTTTGGGGGATTTCTGGACAGATTTGGGATTGACTCCGTTTCCCTTTTGTTAAAAAATCACACTTTTAATTATAAATTTGTATCTAAAGCCGTAAGATTTTTATTGATAATACCAACGGGCATTTATGGTGGGATACATGTATGATCATGAAGTCATTGTGGTAGTCAGGACTAAGTAATAGCATCGTAAAAAATTACATTTGTGTTTGAAGCAAATATAAGCAAAGTTTGTCGCTGTTTTAATTTTACTATCAGTTGTATGGCCAAAACTTTGCAGTAACAAATATTTAATTTTTTAGTTACTGTTTGAATTCATAGTCAGCAATGGATGAAACAATTCTTTTGGGACATACGTGTATTGTGTTGCATGTCACATGGCTTCATAGTCTGTACCTTTCATCTTCGTTTGTAAAAGTCACGGTAGTTTGTCCGGGCAGTTTGTGAGTTCTTATTAGCCGGTTATTAGTCGGCTAAACGGTAAACAAAATAAAAAAGATACATAAGAAAAGAATGAGATTAGAGTGTGAAAATAAGAAAAATAATTTGAACAGCTGAACTCAAAAATATTTCTTATGAGAAAAAGCATGAATAAAACAAACCTTTTAGTTCCGTACACTCACCAAGTGAATGAAAGCACATGCATTTACATTACAACTTAATTGCATTGTATTAACTCACCATAGTAACAGAAACATGTTGTTCAGTAGTTAATGTTATTTTGACATTCATGTTCTATTCTGTATTGTAATCTATGTTTTTGTTGTCTGAATTCGCACCGCCTAGTAACCTTAGTAAAACAGAACTGCCAGACTGGAAAAACGTACTGGTTGGCAGGTATGAGTTTGGGTTTGGGCAGTTACAAATAGTGTAATTTTTTGTTATGCAATGCTATTCATAGGTAAGCATGTAGATGAACACATCTGTCAGGAACATTAATGTGTTTTATGTCTCATGCTTTCATAGTCTGTGCCCATTCATTTATGTAGTTGCATAGTAATAGCATTTAGTCCTATCAAGCCTGTGTATAGTTGGGTTGATCGGATAAAAGGTTTGGCGTTCTCATGCAGAGTAAAGGTTAAAGTCACGACAGACCCAAGAAAGCATCTTACCAAGAATGTGAAAAACTTACATTCTTCGTCATTTCAAGATAAAATTATCGGTCTATGTGAGTTTGACAAATTATTGGCTCATTTTATTTCACACCATTTATTGTTCAAGTTGACTAAAAAAAAAAATAATATGTATTGGACTCAAATGAGATCCTGTTTTTGTATCAAATCGAGGACTAAAAACCAGAAATGTCTATTTCCAAAATAAGTCATTTGAGAAAAATGCATTCAAAAGTTGATTGCCGTGTATATAAAATAAAATCTGAAAAAATCAAGTAGTTGTGTGTAATGCCATTAACACTGAAAAATACTTGATTAAAACATTATATATACGAAGTCATCGAAACTTTTGACCTCCGTCCTTAGTCAGAAACCCACAAAATGTTCTGACACTTAAACGTATTTTGGTTAAATGGGAGTCTAAAAAATGGACATAACCAGGCCAAACCCCGTTATTGCATGTGAGGCCATGATCCTTTTTGTGCTCAAATGGGTCATTGACACCGAGCAAATTAATCCGTCTTTCCTTCAAAATAATTAAATAAAGACATAAAAATAAAGATTTATACAATTCAAAAGAGCATACTGGGGTTTAATTAAAAAAGACTTCAGAGCAGTTATTGATTCAAACATGATGACATATTTTATGTCGTTCTCTGATTTTCATATGCATCGTTCGTCATCACTATCTTCAAGTGTCATGAAAGATGGAATGGTATCAAATAATGAAATGTTTATGATGTGCAATGGACAGAATATTTCATGAGGTCAAAGATGAAAATGTGATCCATTTCATCTTTACCGAAATGAAATATTCTGTCATTGCACAATATGAAAAACATTCATTAATTTGTTTATATGAACACCTAAAAAAATGTAATAAATCCACAGATCATAAATTTGCTTAGATTGTCACACTGCACCATAGTGTGTGCCGAGTCGTCGGCATCGTGCAAAATAGAACAAAAATCACATGGATCCAGATTCAAGCAGATAAATGGAACCAACGAGTGCACGAATGATGATGTAATAGTAAAAATGGGACAGAATGATCATATAAACACAACCAATGCAATGACAAGGATCCTATTTAGGTGGCAAATAAAAGCTGATCTTGACTCGTCTGAAGATGGGAGTGCATATACCAATCCATGGAACTCCCTTAGAATGGCTAGGAGGTTGGCACAACTTGATGAAGATCATTCTTTTAAGGTCGCTAGATTTGAAGCTTGTTCTGCTGGAAGGCCAAGGTCCAGAATTACATGGAACTGATGACCTCCCACGCCAAATCACTGAAAGATCGTTCTTGTAGTCATCTGAGTAGTTTATGACTTACAGATTGCGCTTGTCTATTTTTCAGCTGTATGGAAGCTCTTTACATGTAGCCAGTTGAAGACATGTCTCATCTTCGCCCGTGTTGTTGTTCGTAATCTCCTGTGAGAGGTGCAAGACTCATAAAAGTCCCCAAGTTGATGACCTGTAGGAAGCTCGACATCTTTCTTTGCGGAAAGATATTTAGCTCAGTCGTAGCATTGTGAACTATTGACATTTCATTTATTTCTGAATTCGAATAGCAGAATGCATCTGTCACATTCCATGTGAGAATTGCCACATCTCCAAAAAATTGTGTGTGATGACTTTGAATGTGTGTTCTGACGGCAAAGAGGAACATTGCCAGCCGAAATTTTGGTTCATTCGCCCGCCCACATATGTCAAGAAAATAGTATATTCTTCATACTAGCCATATTCGGGTAAAATCATTCAAAACCACTTGCATGGCCGATATCATTACTTCTTGTGAAACTGTTTAATGCACTTCCTGTAAGTCTCAGGCTGCAAACAACTTTTTTCGCTTTTAGTTTTCTTCTCCGAATGCTTTTACAAACAGCTGCACAGGACCTTTCCTTTTGGAAAAGACGAAAACATACATGTATCATCCTGAGGGTCAGCAGGGCGAACCCAGGTCATGCAAAGGGGCTGGGTCACAGTGGACAGTAGGTTCGGATGGCACCTCTCAACAAGTCTGTGTAGACAGCCCAAACAAAAGATTGAACACATCGCTGACCAATCAATACAGCAACTTCTCGCAGACCAGATGCTGAACTGTCGGGAAAAAAGCCTCATAAAACACCATTCATACCTTCTTTGAACGATTCTCGGATGTCATCGGATTTGAGTGGAAGACAGGATGTTAGTTTCAAGCCGTTCAATTTTTGACTTGTAGGTTCTGTAACCACGATCTCGGCAAGCTGATGATCTGTTTGATGAAGAGAACTTCAAGTCTCTAAGCCAACAATTATTGTCTAACTGGCGTTCAAGGCTGCCTCGAACCCAAAGCAAAAAAAAGAACGTAAACCAAACTGGAGGTGAGGGTCCGACTGATGGGGTCGCTCAGCCAATGTAGAATTGACGCTGCATGCATTGACTGACCTGCTGGTTCGTATGCATACCGCAGCGTGCAGTGCACATTAAGGTCTTCTGAGAAAGATTTCGAAGTAATTTTTCAGGAGTAAGAAGGTGCTTATTACGACTGATTGTTTGTCCAAAATGGTCCCTATAACCTCTATTAATTCATCTTAACAGAGGTTATTACCCACCACTTAATCCTGGCATCGTGAATTTGGTACACAAACGGCAACTCACAATGAATCCACAATGATGCTAGCGGCTAATGGACATCAGATGAAGTTTGTTTAATTGGGAACTGGTTTTAAGTGTCCTCTCTCTCCCACGTACGCTATACGGACCATGCTACTATATATTTGTATAGTTTGCCCGTGGAAGAATTAATGCAAGTAATGTAGCGGCTGCTGTCCCTACCATACCAATTTAGGGATCCATTCAAGATCATCTAAATAGAGTTGTGACATTAACAGCCGCTCCACATGTGTGTGGTGACGTATCTGCCTGCTGTCTATATGTACCCTCATCAAGAGTTGATTATTTTAAGTATAGGATCCCAGATGCCGAAGCATATCCAGATTGTTCAGACTAAAGAATTACAGCAGTTCTCTTTCACACCGGAGTAAGAACAGATGACAGAAGTTCCTCTGAAGCAAAATTCAAAGTAGCGTACTGTTCTTAAACTAAATATGCAAGCTATCCACAGCAGTATGTCCATGTCAAATAAACACAAACCCTCAATAATAATTCTACAACTGACGCTAATTGGCATGGCCTGTGTGCGATATGGCAAGGGGATCTATGAACATAACACTGCAGGGTTTGATGTCCAAATATCCAAGACTTGATAGAATTGCATACACCTACGTAACTGCTTGCACTGTCTACTGATAGCACCACATTCAATTGTCCTCATGGGATAACAACCAATAATTCTAAGAATTGCATCTAAACTTGTATTTTCCATTCAAAAACACAGAAACATACCTTGGTAACTAATGAAAACAATGCCTCGCAATCATTACATCTTACTATCAAACATTAAATCAGTAACATCAGACTGCAACTTAATGATTTCCCTTTTTTTGCGTAGCTTGACTGTCCATTCTGTTTCTTTTCAGGACTGAGAGTTTTGGTGGCAATTGAATGAGCGTGTAGAAGGGCATTGATACTTTCCACAGTCAGTGACTTCACACGAGCCTTGAAGGCACAAGCCTACAGCCATGTGGAATGGTACGAAGCAATTGACAATAACTCTTGCGTTTACGTATCCTCTCATCCAATTTTTTAAAGGATTAAAACAGACTTGAGATCCAACTTTTTCTTGCCAAACAAGGCATTTCTTTTCGTGACGGGCCAAGCTTGTGGATTCTCTTCAAACCGCTCCAATTGCAAATGCTGTCCCTGTTAGCTCAAGCTTCTTGGTAGTCAATGCTACACGAACTCGCAAAAACTTTTGAAGTCCAGCATTTCGCTTTTGGTGGCTTCTTTGAACCATGTGCAATAGTCCACAGCAATATCTTCCACACAAATCCACAACCCTCGATAATTCATGCTGGCTCGCTTTTGGCATTGTTGTGGCCAAGGCATGCCATACGTACAACTGCAGTTGATTCCAATATCCGATGACTTGATAAAATGTTTACACCTACAGTTAACACATGCATTGTCAACGGATAACCTCACATCAATGCCCATTTTCCAATTCCTTGTAATTTTCTTTCAAACCCAAGAATATGTCTATGTAACAATGAAACTAAATGCTGACTTACAATCATGAATCTGTGCTTCAATTAATGCACGCGTATGTATGTGAAATCAAATACAACTCTGTGTAAATTGCGAAGTTAAATTAGTCCACACTCTATGATAGTGAATAATCCAATATAAGGTAGAGGTGGCTATAGAAGGTCAATTCAGGGTTACATTATCTGACATGCCAGCATACCCTATTTGAAATGATTCAGAGTAACGGACAGCCAATTTGCCAAAAAAAAACAGAAAAAAAATGGCGAAAATGCCAGGGTGTCCCAGGGCCGAAAAACTAACAAATCAAGATGGCCGCATACATGTTAAAATGTAGTTTTTTTTTAATTTGTGGCTCTTTCTGGGAATTTTCTCTTGATATTGGGTCTTCTAGTAGTGTTTTAATCCTAGGTACTCATATAGTGAAGGTTTCAATAAAATTTTTGTTGTTTTTTAGTTTTTGCGGAATAGCACTATTTGGTCAAAAATTTAGGCATAGGGCGCTTTACAATACTGTAACATTTTCTCCAGTTAACATGATCCAAAACACAGCAGATTAAAGATAATCATCACATTACTGCTGTGAAAATTGAACATCCTTACTTTATTTCTTTGGCTGCATGTCCGTTTTGTAGTGTTCCGCAAGCGTTCTAAATAGAAATTACAGGGAAAAGTCGTTGACGCCTATCGCTTAGAATGGGAAACGCTTGAAAGGTTGCAAAATTGGTGCTACAACGCAAAGTATTCAAAATCAGCCTTAGATTCATGAGTGGTCAACACGTGGTGATTTTCATTCTAGATAGAAGTTTTCATTGCAAAGCGTAGTCAAAGATCTGCAAGATATTACGAAAAAAAGCGCCCTCAAATTTGGTAAAAATATTGCAAAATTCAACGTAAACAAAAAAGCAACAATTTCCAAACCTTCACAACATGTATCCTTGGCACTGGTTGGCACCAAAAAAACACCATTAGTAATAAAAACATATCAAAATAAGTCCATAAAGCTTAAAAATGCATTTAAACATTATTGGCGGGCATTTTGAATGTTTAGTTGTTTAGGCCTGCACCCTGGATTTCACAATTTTTTCATCTTGTTTTTCAAAAAAATGGTGGTGCAGTAGCATCTTCTCATCAAATTAAGGTGTCGATGAGCATGTTATGCAAATGTCACCCTCATATAGCCCACCTCTACGTAGGCCAATAAAATGTCGGCATATTTGAAACCATATAATGAATGTCATTCCAACATTAATAATCTCATATTTCTGGAACAAAGAGTTTAAATTCTTCATGAACTAAAAATCATTCTCTACCGATTGACACTATCGACCGAAGTCAAATCCTCTGTCTGGAAAATGCAACTGAGGCCGATTCACAGTTGCAGGACATCGCACATGAGGATACTAACAATAAATTCAAGTTCTGTCAGAAATGTGGCAAATCCTCGTAGCCACATACATCCTCCTCTCCACCGCTTTGTCTCTCCTGGGCTGATGAAGGCACTGCCACACTAGCACATTAAACACTTTCGCAAGAGCCAGCCACCGTTGTTAGAACTGAGGATCCCAAACCTTACATTCCATGAGCCATGCTTCATAATCCATTGAAACGTGGGGGGGACACAAATTTCTGGAAGGCGAGAAATATCGTTCATCTGGGGTTGGGTCCAAGGGGCCAGAAGCTGCCAAAACACGGATCAGTCCCGTATACTCTGACTCTGACGAATTCTACATGTTTAAGGAACCTATTTTGACGCTCTGCCGACACATTTTTTTTTTCTTTTTTAAGTAATGGGCAGTCAACAATAATCAAAAACCGCTCCGTCTACCAAATTAGAGCACTTCTGCACGTCCAAAATTTGCAATATGAATTTGTAGCAGGCAAACGCGTTAATCGGGGGGGGGGGCGATCGCCCCTCCAATGGAAATATTGGGGGCAAACATATTGATTTCCCCCTCCCAACCCCCCAATAATTTAGACAACTTGAAAAATTCATAATTGCAAATATAGGACGGTTTAAAAAGCATACAAATTTGTCAATGTTTATGCGCGCTTTGCGCGAAAAAAACTCTGTATTACAATTTGGCGCGCCCAAGAACACGCCAAAAATTTCAGACAATTTTTCGCTTTTGTCCCCCCACCCCCTTTCAATCCGAAACATAGATGGACGCCCCTGGTAGCCAGGGTCGCAAATCAATTTTCAAATGTGGGGGGGGGGGACATCACATAATTATGCGGGCACCTGGGAATATTGCTTATTTGGGGTGGGGTTTAGGGGCCCGCCGTAGGGCCCCTGGTAGGGTCCCGGGTCAAAGCCCCGGGCGGGGGTTCTGGGAGCCCATTTTGACACTCTGATGACGCATTTTTTTTTGTAAAATGGACAGTCAATAATAATCATAAAACTGCTTTTATTTTCCAAATTAGTAGCACTTGCACTATATTGGTAGCAGCTCATTTTAAAACATAATGATAAGTCTTGTCGGGGATCAAGAGGTAAAGCCCCCTAAAGTTCATGACTGTAGCCAGGGACGTCACTAGACCATTTTGAAGAGGGAGGGTGGGCCGTGGGCCGTGGGAGTTGGATACCCCCTCTAGGCATGTACTGCATAGCGAAAAGAAGTGTTCGCTATAGGGCATAGTAAATACATATTTCACTGGTATATTTTAGCAAGATTGGGGATTAGGTAGTCATACTGCGAGGGAGCGAATCAATTTGGAGCGGGTTGAGGGTGTGGGAGAGGCATACTCCTGCCACGGCGTAGGAACTTTTTGAATAATACGCATCCGATAGGAGGATTTAGCATAGTAAATACCATTTTTCGATTGGATATATTTTGTTATAGCAAAGATGTACACTCTGTGAAAATGTTGGGCAACATACAACAGATTGGTGAAATATTATCAACTCCTGGGTAATTTTAAACCATACTGGGTTGTTCTCACCCAAGCACAATTATCTGGTTGAAACTACCAGAATTGGATGTCGGTGGACAGTACGTTGCTTAACATTTTGTTAAGAGTGTGGAATTGGGTAGCTCATACTTGCAAGGCGGGCGACATCAAGCCGAGCGGGGAAGTGTGTGGAGGGAGTATCTGGCATTCTCCCAGGTAGGAACTTGAATGAAAAAGTATTAGGTGTTAGTAAAACATGGCCCGGGGGGGGGGGGCACGACTTTACAATAGTGATACCTATGTGCCGCACCGAAATCGGAAAATCGGGGGCTCTGGAACGGGCTTTGCAGCCGAAAATGGGGGTCTCGTGGAACTGAGTAAGGGCTTTTCAGAAAACCTTCAAATTGCTTATGCTCTGGACTGCATCCGCGGCGAATTTCCGGCGCGCGCAATGCTGTTAGGCTCGGCGCGCCGCGCGCCGAAAATTATGACATTCGGGCGATATATTTGCCCCCCCCCTCCCCCCCAAAATGAAAGAGAGAAAGTGACAAGTTGGAAATATTGTTTACAAAACAGTACCGTGCCCACTACAAACGTGATACGATGTTCACGTTTTGGCGGCACTTCGCGAAAAATTCTCTAATTAATGTACAATGTTTACTGTAAATTTGGCGCGCGGGCGGCGAAAATTTTGATACTTTCTGTGCTTTGCCCCCCCCCCAAGAAAACAACATGAACAAATTGATAAAAATTCTTACAAATTAATGCAAGATATATGTTAAAAAACTAGCGCAAGGCACTACAAAACAATTAAACTGCTTACACAATATTAAAATTTTGCGGCGCATGCCGCGAAAAATAGTTATTCCTATATGGCAAATTTTGCGCGGCTGAGCGCGCCGAAATTTTGGACTTGTTTTTACCAGACTCACTCGATAACTATGTGGGACCTCTCTCGCTCACTGGAAAAATTAATTGTAAGTGTGTGAAGAAAACCAACCAACAGACTTCAAAATTTTGATAGTTATGCAACATGTATTCGCGCTTGCACGCGAAAAATTTAGTTATCCTATATGGAATGTGCGCGCGGAGCGGCGCCGCAAAATTTTGACTATTTTATTACCAGTCAATAAAATATTGGGCTTTTGATACTGAAAAGTGAAGTATAGTGTTGTGCAAGAACACCACAACCACAGACTATTTAAAATTAGTTCGTTTTATTGTACAATGGTATTCTTAAATCGTGGCGCTGGTGACATTTGATTATTGTTTCTTTTCTCTTTCTGTCCACCTTACATATTGTGGCCCGGGGGGGGGACATGTCCCCTCCCCCTAGGATTTGCGCCCCGGCCTCGGCTGGACGCCAACGATAGACGATCGAGCGTAAGTGCACTGTTCTAAGTATGAGCGCTGTCACTGTCAGTAGACACAGGGAATCGGTGATTAACGTAAGATCTACGATAACTGTTTGGTACGGTACCGCCGTACTGGTACCGGTACGCCGTACAGTACCGTACTGGTGAAGTTAGACAAGATAGGGTCTAACTAACGTTACTTAGATCTAACTACGTTATATCATTAATTAGATCTATGGTACCGTAGCTATGGTGTATGTCTCGGCGATGGTAACGTTAGAGCCAAACATTAATTTGTAACCTTAGTCTAACACTACAGATCTAACGTTAGATCAAAATCAAACATGAAGGGTGTCAAGTTAGTAGACCAAAGGCTTCGGCCTGTGTCGAGTTCGGTCGTTTTTCAGAGGTTTTAACGGACGATTTGGACGGACATTTTATATTAAATGTAAAATGTCCGTCCAAATCGTCCGTTAAAACCAGACATTTTACATTTACCTATTTATCTCCTAGATAAATAGGTAAATGTAAAATGTCCGTCCAAATCGTCCGTTAAAACCTCTGAAAATCGACCGAACTCGACACAGGCCGAAGCCTTCGGTCCCCGCTTCGGTCTATCAAGTTAGTTATGAGTAATATTAGATAAGATCATTCAGCCTCTAACAAAAACAACGTTTCGTTACTGTACACCTCTTTTGGGGTAAACATCATAAAATTCACCAATGTTACCTTCAACTTCAAGTTGTTCATCATTAAACTGATTTGATGTGCAGATTTAACGGCCAACGTTAGAATATAAGTTAGATCTACGTACATGCATCCTAGCGAACTTGATAACTGTCGAACAAAGTCGGCCCCTAAATTACTCGTTTCATTACTTTGGTCTAACGTTAAGTTGTTACACTTAGACCACAGCTCTACATACATCTATATGCAAAAAGAAGACAGTTCAATAAAGTTACGGGTGCAGAGTTTCAAAACTATCAAATTTCAAACATAACGTCGAAGACGAAGTTTCAAAAACGGCACACACACAAAATCCAAAACATGTTCATAACATTGTACGATCCGATTGACGCGAACGTCTTGTGAACGTGCCAAGTCAAGTTTACGTGCAAACAAATGGGAATTTCGCTTCGTGTGCGAGCGCGAGCGGCACGCGAAGCGAATCGCTCATGAATAATTCATGAATCTTCAGTTGCCATCCTACGCTTTAAAAATTCGCCGCCCGGCCCCGCCACTGCATGCATATGCCCGTGTTGACTAGTCCACAGAAAGATATATGCAATTACGGTAGTTTGTTCAACAAAGAATAAATGTTTTCCATTTTAGTTTCACAGCAGAAACCCTAAACGGAGCCTTGATTCTAGCATCATTGTGACCTATAATTTGAGGACTGCGTACAACCATAGTTTTAAGAAAGTAATGTTGTCTGGACGCTTTTTACAGCTAGCGGATCATCAGGGACATTCTGCACGAGAAGATAATTTTTTTCCTACGAACTTTTTTTCAAGCGGCGCATGCGCACTAACATTGTTTTAACGTCATGCACTGTCACTCGCCACATACAACTAGAATGCATGGAAAATTACTGTTGCAATCATCGAATGTCAGCGAACTCAATCGTTCGGTAGTTAGCATTGGTTAGAGAGCTTTACTGCTGACTGCAAGGTCCCTAATTCGATCTTGCTGGTATCAAGTCTTTGAAAAATCTTTTTATTTTTATTTTTTAATTCGATTAGGGATGAGATTTATTTCGTCAGGCGAAAACTTAAAATTCAAGACGTCCATGAGAGAAAGGAAAAACCCAACGAAAGACAAATGTGAAAAAAGTTAACCCTTGGAGCGCTAATATTGCATCTGTGCACATATGTACAATTAAAATGAACAATCGTAATTATTTGTCTCCTTTCCCTTTGTACAGGAGACTCTAAGAATTACAGAAAAAATATCTTTGTCACTATACAGCAATAAAGAAATATAACATGAATAAATTCAGCGTGTAAAGGGTAAATAGGAGAAAGAATTTCGCGCCTGGGAAATGGGAGATTGGTGGAGCTAGGCGTACGACACCCTTAGATGCATGGGCGGCGATCGGGGGGGGGGACGTGTTCCCCTCCCGATTTTTTTCGAAGGGATCGTCCCCCCTCGATTTTTAAAAATCAATTCTATTTCTTCTATTTTTTTCCATTTTGTTTTTGTTATCTGCAAAACTATTCAAAAGATAAAATTTGATTAAAATAGACTATTTAACTTTATTAATGCAGGGGAGGGGACTTTATAGTCACACTTTCCACTTCTTAGCGAAAATATGTATCTTGAGGGCGATTTTTACCCCTCGCAAGGGTATTTTATTTCGTCTCCGGTTTCGCCCCCCCCCTACCGCCCCCCACTCGTCACATGAAATCTCCGCTCATGCTTAGAATAGATGCGAACAAAATGTGCTGTCTTTCTGTTTTGTCCTGATTTCCCGTTTTCCCGTAATCGTAATATGTGTTTAGGACAATGCCTAGCCAAGATGACAACCATTGTTCGATTTTTTTTTACAGGACGCGTGGCAGAGAGGTTGCACGAATGCCGCCAGCATTGTCGCGCGGAACAATGAGAGGGCGCTGAAGTTTTGGTTACAGCGCGGATGGAAGAAAGTCCCAATCGGCGATGCTAGGTGGGGCGCTTTTGATATCGGGCACTATGTGCAGCTCGACGAGCAGCTTCGACACGGAGAATCGACGAACTCAGAAATCCAGGGACTTCAAGTGGAATATGAAGACTAATCTGAAAGAAATTACTCTGAACCTTTTACCAAAGGATGACGTTAATGCTCAACTCCATTCAGTTTATTTGGACAGGAAGTAAAAATACAACTAAAGGGAAATTGCAAGATTGTTCGGACACAATGCACCAAGAATCTAATTATACACACTAGGAAATAAGGTCCACAAACTGTCCCAATGTAGGAGCACCCTTTAATGGGTGCAAGTCTGAACCCCTTTGGGTGCACGGCTAACACCTTGCACCCTCAGAGGTGCAATTTTGAATCCACAGGAGTGCGAAGAGTTCAAATGCACCCTTAAGGGTGCAGAATTGCTAAGGTGCTGATATTGGGACATTTGTGCACCCCAATTACACCCTTATTTCTTAGTGTATAGTGTTTAAAGATTGTGTCATTTATTTGCACGTCAATAAACACCTAAATGAATGAAATCAGCTGAAATTATATCCAATGTGAAAATTAATATAAATAAACACCTCTCATAGAGACTTGGGGTAAAATATTGAGTTTTGGTGAAAATCTGGACGATTGAACTTCATCCTTTTTCAAATTACTCAGAAGCAATTTCAAAAAATCCGCGACGTCAAGCGTGCACGTGCTGTTCCAAAATTGTCCGTTCAGCCGTTAGCCAAAGGTCGTGCGGAGATTAGCCGTTTAACCAATCAGTGCGCTCCGCTGGTCTTGCGACGATACACATAACCGCGATTCGCAGTTTGAGCAAAATTGACTCTCACGGAAAGAACAACATTCTGGTAACATGTCGTTATTAGTTTTTCTCATAAAACAACAAATTCATGACGTATGGATCTCAAACCTTCAACCCACCATTTGTAAGTACTAAACTACCATTTGGTATTGATAATGAAGGGAAGTAATGAACTTGCACATCCCTGACACAATCTTTAAAGTTTATGAAGTTTCATAGTCATACATTTTCCTCTTCGTTGTACAATTATTGTCAGATAATGCTGTGACAATGAAATATGTATTCCTATTGGATCAGTTCCTATCAGGGCCACAGATTAATTCTATACACTGATCAAATGTTTATTTCTCATCAAGTAAACTAATTCAAGTCAAATCATTCCAATCTGAATAAACACTCTAGCCAGTCTGTGTATTATATTGATGCATGTTTCAACTCAGTGGTTTTGAGGAATTTTTACTTCTCCCAATCACGTCAATGCCCTTTTTGTTGATGCCTGGTGTTATAATATATTGTTAAATAACATTTATTTACTTACATTTCAAATCTCTATGACATAAAACAATATAATTATATAATTGACTGCAAAGGCAAGTGAAAAACGCCCATACAGCTTTTCCTTTATTTCTAGGCAGATTTTGATTGTTTGTTTTATCTGATAAGACTTGGTAAGGGCTTTAAAACTTCTACACTGAATTTTTGAAAAACATTGATTATGCTAATTTATACAAAATCAATTAAAAATGACAAAATGCCACTTCTCCTTTATTTTTGGTGGCTCCTGATTCTTATTGCTCAGACTAATAAAGCTAGGTCAGGGTGTTCAAACTTTTATGCAGAATCGTGAAATTAATTAATTATGCTAATCTATGCAAATTTATTCAAAATCACTAAAAAATGCTACTTTATTTCTTGGTGGATTTTGATTATGTTTGCTTTATCCGATAGGACTTGGCAAGGGCCTTCAAATTTCCACTGAGAATGTTGCAATTCATTAATTATGTTAATTCCTTTTTTGTTCAAAATCGTTGAAAAATGACCCCCCCCCCAAAAGAAAAGCCTGAAAGCCTGAAATGGCATAATTTTGTGTTCTGTCTAAAATCACGAGATGCAGGCGAGACGTATATTACGCATTGTGTAACTTTTTTTTTTTTTAGATGGGCTATATAGGGAAACCAATAAAGATTCATGTACATGTACTTATAAATACCACCGTGTTTTGCGTTGTCATTATGTGAGAATGATTAAACACCATATTCAATATTCGTACGTAAATTATTGTTGTGGATATATATATCCACAATAATTTATGTACGAACATTGAACATGGTGTTTATTTTGTTACCTTATCTTTGTTTCTCTAAAGAATTTGTATTATTGTTGTGTCATGAGCTCTAAGTTCCAAGAATATTTCACTGTTCATAGAAATAATCAAGCATCGCCAATCATGTTTACCTCATGAAAACAAAGTAATACAAAATGCAATTTCCGTTATCAGTACACCTCTGTACTTCTTGACATCCGTCAAAAGACGATTTCCGTCTTGTTTAAAGATTGTGTCATTCATTTGCACGTCAAAAAACACCTAAATGAATGAAATCAGCTGAAATCATATCCAATGTGAAGATTAATATAAATAAACACCTCTCAGAGACTTGGGGTAAAATATTGAGTTTTGGTGAAAATCTGGACGGTTAAATTTCATCCTTTTTCAAATTACTCAGAAGCAATTTCAAAAAATCCGCGACGTCAAACGGGCACATGCCGTTCCAAAATTGTCCGATCAGCTGTTAGCCAAAGGTCGTGCGGAGGTTAGCCGTTTAACCAATCAGTGCGCTCCGCTGGTCTTGCGACGATACACATAACCGCGATTCGCAGTTTGAGCAAAATTGAAACTCACGGAAAAAACAACTTTCTGGTAACATGTCGTTATTAGTTTTTCTCATGAAACAAATTCATGACGTATGGATCTCAAACTTTCAACACACCATTTGTAAGTACTAAACTACCGTTTGGTATTGATAATGAAGGGAAGTAATGGACTTGCACATCACTGACACAATCTTTAAACCTACTGAAAATTATTCATAGTGATATATCGTGTGTATGTGTGTGTGTGTGTGTTGTGTGTGTGTGTGTGTGTGTGTGTGTGTGTGTGTGTGTGTGTGTGTGCGCGCGTGTGCGTGTGTGTGTGTGCGCGTGTGTGTGTGCGTGCGCGTGTGCGTGTGTGTGCGTGTGCGTGTGCGTGTGCGTGTGCGTGTGCGTGTGTGTGTGTGTGTGTGTGTGTGCGTGTGTGTGTGCGTGTTTGTGCTCTACTGCTCTTACAATGGCTACACTACGATGGTAAAAACATGCAGAAATCAACATTGTGGGGGTAATTTGTAACAAAAGAAGTAGAAAGTAGGGTGATATACGTATAAAACTACTCTGTTGGTGCATTAAAGCAAAAATTAGAGAAACTCCCAGAATGTTGATTGTATGTTTGTATGTTGCGTGTAATTTG
>JZLH01S0009719.1:18512-36073 GCA_001188425.1 Eucidaris tribuloides
CTTGTTTGTGGATGTTGGAATTTGCACATGGAGTGTGGGTTGTACACTATAACTTATGACATGTATTACCTCCCACCTATACTGTGTTTGTACATTATCTCTCTTATCTGGCCATATCACTTATCAGGATGACTGCTGTAGGGACAGTGATTTTCCGTGATAACGGAAAACGGACAGAATTTCCGGAAATCACAACTTGAAATGGAAAATGAGTTTTCAAACAGAAAATCACGGAAAACCTCTTTTCTCTCCAAATTTTTACTTTTTGAAAGGAAAAAACATGAAACTTAGAACAAAAATTAGAAAAGGTTGACACAAAAACAGCGAGAAATATTTGTTTCAAGTTTTATGTAAACGGAATTGTCATTTTTCTTCATGTATACAAAGTCTATGGTAAAACGGAATTTCCCTTTTTCAGACAAGTTGAAATGGAATTCCAGATTTTTGAAAATGGAAAAGGCCTTTTCTTGAAACGGAAAATCACTGTCCCTACTGCTGGTCCCAACGTCGCCGGATAATCGAGGTCGAACTGAACATGTAATACCTTGAAATACTCTTCTTTTAGATGACAACGAAAATTCAGAACACAAAAAATGACTTTTGAATCCTTTTCACTTTGTTTTTGTTTAAAATTTTGCCTAATAACCAAACATTAAATGTTGGAATGGATACCGGTGATAAAATTGAAACAAGATATGAAATTTATCCTGACCATTGATTTACCATTCTTTTAAATATAAGGTACAAAGAAAATGTGTTCCTCAAATCAATGATGACTTCATGCAACATGGTTTTATTATTCTTGTCAAATATTAAAGATCAACCTGTCATAAACACAAAGCAATTGGCACTTAGAATGCATTTTATCCAAAATCTGAGTCTAATTGATTACTGCCTAGATTTTGCAGCTCTGGGGAAATCGAACATAATTCCACGATGATCCCCAGACCCCAGGTTACATGTGTGTCATGTGAAAGGCAAGCCATTAAGAAATTACAGCCTCAAGTCTCAAACTATAGCATAGACATAGTAGATGTATAGGAGCATATGTGGTTAATATTGAAGTATTAATGATTGTTCATATTTATAACAGTGAGTTCAAAAAGGTCATGGGCCAGCATACATGATTTATTGTCATGGAGACTTCATCTAACCTGAAAGTAAATCATATCTAAACAGTGACAGTTGTTACTTGCAGTACATCGAGTTGTAGGCATCACAAACTTTGTAGTAAACAAAATGTTGTGATTTACCATTCGTATTAACCTATTACGCACGAGATTGTGTAATTCCCATCGAGTTAATACTGGGCAGTGGGCACATCTTGTTTCTGTACATAGCCAACAGGTTAATTGCCACAATGTATCATTAAAGCCATTGGCTAACATTTATCGCAGTTAAAAAAATGTGAGCTACATAATCCTCCATGCTCCAAGTGTCTTTGATAAGGTCTAAAAATAAAGCCCTGAAAAAATTGTATTTCAAAATGATTATTTAGTACTTTGAAAAAGTGAAAATCGTAAGTTGACCGGATTCACCTGCCAATTTCCTTCCATAGACGTACTGTGTGTAGATCTAGGCTATTTTCTACTCGCCCTGAGTATAAATTGTTTAGGTAATCATACATATCTTGCCAGTGGCAGCATAAATTTTTGCATTCTAGGGTGTTTATTTGTCCATTTGAACACTACTATAGTAAAATTTGACAATTTTTTAAATTGAAGCTCCACAATGTTAGCCTATCACTTTAAATGTTGATGATTGGTTATTGTGATGATAATGATGATTAGTTTTATAATAATGATGTTTGATTGTTGATTGCTTACAGAAGATTGAATATTGATGATTGATTAATGATTCTTGATCAATGATTGATCATAGTAATGATGGCCAGTGTTTGATGATGATGATGATGATGATGATGATGATAATGATGATGATAAATTGATGATTGATAACTAACATGTCTTGATATGGTTGATTGATAAAGGATGAGTGCTGATGAATGGCTAGTAACTGGTGATTGATGAGTTTATTTTTGATTATGAATGATTTGTGATTTCATGTTATTAATGATGATTCATCATGTTTGTCTGTCTCCCCCACCCCCACCATACAACCACCCAAATTGCTGCATGCGTGTGCCGTTCTGACTTGTAATTTTACTGATGGATTACATTTTTACCTGATGTGTGTTCTGATGCCTAATCTCCTATTGACTATTTTGTGAAAATATTTAACAGCCTGTTTTGTGTTTGATTTCATCCACACTTCAGAAGGATATTCAGCTTTTCAAGACATACTTGGAGAAGTTTCTTCAACAGTACCAATCTTCTATCGACTTGACATTCTCACATATAGCTGAAGGGTAAGTTAGGAAGTTTCCGTAGAACTAAAGATTTCATATTCAAAAAATTGTAATTGCATAAACGAACACAGTGTATATTTTCCTTTAAAATCTGTTATATATTTTGAAAACATCCCAACTGCAGATAGTCTGATGTACACTATCTCTCAAATATTTGCATACTTTTGTTTTGTTTTCATAAGGGCATTGATATTCCTATGTGGAATGGTAATTATGGTAACCTTAGCAACCTTGGCTCTAGGGGCTTGTAAATGCATCACTATACCAGTTGATACATAAGAAAGATACAATGTTACATGAGGTCTGCATGAGGTACGTCATTGTAGACTACTTTTAAAGGCAAGGTATAAGCTTAATATGTATCTTCAAGTTGGACAGGGTTTTGTTTGAGGCTAGCCTTCAGGACAAATTCTGAAGGCCTTGGTGTTGGTCTTTGTCCCAGCACGATCTGAGTATGGAAATGTTATGTTTTGGGGCGGCCTTGGTCTCGGTACCTCCAGTCTTAGATACAACACAAGTTTGACCACTTTAATTTTGTTTTTGACCTGTTCTTATTTTCAGCTGTAGATCCCATTAAACTTTAGAAGAGTGCCACATTAATACAATAAATTTGAATTGTTTTTCCTCTCAGGAAACTATTGCCGGGACCTAATTCGGCCACCCTACCCGATGGCCTGTTAGAGACCCTTGTTAATCAGCTATCTTCATGTAGTCAACAATGTCCTGACAGCATCACAGACTGGGAGGTGTTGCAGTATGCCACGCAACTAGTCCAAGTCCTCATTGCAACATGCAGGTAAGATTTGTGTGCTTGTTTGTTTGTTTGTATTAATGTCGTTGTTTTGGGAGTTTTCTAGGTGAACAGGGAGAAGAGTGAAAGTTGAATCATTGGCAGTATTACTAACAATTAATATTGAGAGTAATTGATATTATAGGTGATTTGGTCTAAAGCTGTAGTTACATGGTTATGACTAACTATGGAGTGTGGATTGGAAGGTACTAGGTTCAAATCCCACAAGTAGAATTTTGTCATGGAGCCAATCTGTAAACTGGGGCAAGTGAGTCAAAGGCTTATACTAAATTCTAAATTATGACACGAAGATTCATTCTCTCCCTGAAATCATCATCATGCACAAATAAAAAATGCAATCATAAGTGCATATCCCCCCTCCCCCAGGAGACAACAGGTGGGGGGGGGGGGGCACTAAATGATCACAGTTGTTCCCTTCAACCTGTAAATTTAGTGAGTATCCAAGTCACATCTGTGCCCTGAATCCTAAAACTTGCAATCAATTGCAAATTCATTAATCAATTTACAAGTCTTCAAATACAAATACTGGATTGTGATTGATTGCAATCAACTTGCGATTGATTTTGGAGAGTTGCAATCAATTGCAATTTTGTGTTTATGAGACAGGGTCCTGTTGTACTATCAAAATCATATTTTGCACACAATACATACGGTAGAGAAGTCTAGTTATGCTTTGAGTAGACACACTGGTTTTAGACTGGATTATGTTTCATTGTAAATAACATAACCTTCATATAAGATTAGAACTCCACAATGTAAGATTTTCTTTAAATGTGACACACCATCGGATATGCTGTGATATGTTGTGAAGGCTGCTGTATTATTAGAATAACTGTGGTTATTCAAAGGCTGTTCTGCATATTTTTGTTGCAATATCAATATCGTGGATGTTGTGGTTATACACAGTATCATAATTTTAGATTAATGATGGAAATTGGGATGATCAATATTCATCTTCCTGTTTTTGAGGTTAATCATTTTGGTGACATGTATGTTACAGTAAAAGATACATGTACTAATTTTAATCCACTATAGTTTTGGTCTATCATATAAATTGTAATCAATCTTTCATGAAGCGTGATATTGTCCTGGCAGACATTAGAAAACTAGTGTTGCACGACTAAGTTGCCAAAAGTCGGAGTCGCGACTATCTTCAAGGAGTCGTGACTCCGACTTTAGGAATGCAAGAGTCGACTCTCTGGATCAATGTGAAAACATAAATATCAAACAACATCACAGTCTTTTCAGTTCATTGTTATATAAAATCATGGCCAGTTTAGTTCAAGTAGAGACATATATGGGGTATATATTCAGGTTGTTGATCTGAAATCATTGGAGGAGGACACTGAACAGACACTGTATGGGCTGTAGTGTGCTTCTTTTTAGCCATTGATCATGCCGACAGACCCAAACGCCGAGAGTCGCCAAATAGTCGTAGTCGCGACTTTTGATGGGTGACTAGTCGACTCCAAAAAATCCTGGAGTCGTGCAACACTATAGAAAACAACAACAGACCTACAGACAATTGTTGAGAATGATATATTTTGATTTAAATGATCACTGGGTAATAATTGTATTACCTGTTGCAAAAATGTCAGGGGCCCTGATATTTTTATTTTGTATCATTTTCTCAGAATTTGTGAGAAATAGAAGCATTTCAGATAATGTGATTTTCAGTAATGACACGTATTATCTAAACCATAATACATGTAGGAGATTTATTTGTTCACCTTTAACCAGAACTATACACTGCTTTTAAGTTTTAATCACAATTTCCCCATATTTCATTTAGCATAACAAACTACATGTAAGGCATAATCAATATTCTATAGATCTCTGTTTGAGAGATTACAAAGTTAGTACATTATGGACAAGACAAGGAATGCGATTTACAGACTTTGAATTATTTTTCACTTTTGGCAAAATTATGGAATATTGAAAAAGCAGTAAGTCCCACATGTGATGACCAAAATAAAAACAAAAAGAGAAAGTGGTTAATAAAGCCTGTCATACCTATTGATAAGAGGGAGTGTACAGTGCATTTGGTTTTGTATCAATGAATTAAAGTGCTACATATGACAAAGGTCTGATTTGCAGCAATTGTGTGTGATTCCTCCTGTAACAAAGAAAGAGTCTGAGAGCCTTATTTTTGATCATGTGTTCTGTATGACGTAAATGTACATGTACGTGGTTTGTACAATAAAGAGGTAATCCTACTTTTCCCTTTGAGTAGATCACACTGGGTATGTATCACCACAGTGTCAATAGTGCTATGTGGTACATTTCACTGATCTCAAAGTTCAAGCCTGCATTCTAATTGTTAGCAGTTTGACAATAGATTTATACTTGCTTGTAGCACATGAATATTATCCACTGTACAGTTTGGACAAGGGTACCAGTCTAGTTAAATTTTAGCTTTAAATCATTGTTTTATTTATTTATTTATTTATTTATTTATTTATTTATTTATTTATTTATTTATTTATTATTTATTTATGTTTATTGATTAATTTAGGTATTCATTAAATTAATTGATAAGTTATATTTTACTTGTTTATTTATTTATCGGTCCAATTTTATCCCTGTTGAGTAACCATCGTATCTTACAAAAAGTACATATTTTGTAGGCAATCACCGTGAACTGCTGTAATATATTGTCCAAGTATAGTTTTGGTCAATCCACAAACTTGTCATCAATCTTTCACTAAAAACAAGACCTTTTGTCACTCCAGTGACTCCAGACATCAAAATACAACATCAAATCTACTGAAAATGACATATTGTGAATTGTGATTCGATCAGCAAGGAAATACATGTACCTCTATACATTTAATGTTTTAAATTTTCTAATTAATTTCTAAAAAATAGAATTACTTCAGAATGTGTGATTTTCCGGGCAAATATTATTAACATTATCTAAAATACACTGTAGGAGAAAATATTTTTCACCATTCACCAATACTAAACAATGCCCTTTAAACATTACAACTAGAGCTACAAAGTACATAATTATTACAGTACATGCATATATAATTATTTCTTATTTTCAATTCAACTCTACAGTCTCTCCTCATTGTAGTCCATGTCCACTGCTTGGCTTTCTGACAATCTGACCACACTGAACTTTTGGCATCTCTCCTCTCAAACTGCACATTACACATATACATGTAGTTTATTATGGGCTTTGATAAATAAAACATAAAATTCTGTCTCCATGACAGATTCATAGAAAACAACCAAACATCCAGCATTTTGTTGTGGTCACAGATTTTTTTCAACCATCTCTTGCATGTAAAGCAAAGGAAATCCTCAAATGTTCTGTATGATATGAATGCTTGAGTAGGCTCCAGTTAGCATTGTTTTGTACTACATGTAGTACACTAAACTTAAAGGATTTCAGGAGAAATGCATGCTTCACTTAACAGCTTTCTTTGTGGTTTTCCAAATCAATAAGCAAACCACAGTATGCAAAGTTGCCAACTGATGTAAGCTTCATGAGAAAATAAAATGCAGTACAAATAGTGTAACTGAGAAATTTGTTACAAAGTACTCAGTCAGTATGTCTAGGTTTCTTTTACTTTGTGAAAAGAAGAATGATGGAAATAACAAGAGAGCAAATTTTTTTGTAAAATCAAGACAAATTTTTCATATAAAATGTAGTTATTTGTTATTTTTATATACATTTTCTGTTGTTTGTCTATTTATTTATTTATCATTTATTTATTTGTTTATTTATTTATTTATTTATTTATTTATTTATTTATTTATTTATTTATAATATAAATTTATTTGCAAGTTTGTTTGCATTTTCAGAGAGAAAAACAAACCACACATGTAAGTTATGGTGTTGGACAGTTTTTTTTTTCAAAAGTACATGTTCAATGATACTGTATACTTGGAGTAGTGCAGTGAAGTGGTGCATGAAGTAAAAAATGCTGAAAATAACTTCTAAGACTTAAAGGTTAGTGACAAGATTGGGAACACTTGAAAATGCCTCAAGAACCAAATGAGTTGAAATATGTATACAACTATATACCAGCTGGAGTGGATCTCCCAGCTGGAAGGATTTGTCTCTAATTTGTTTACTTACTGAGAATCAAGCATGAACATTAATTCTATCAGGGCACGATAAAAATAGGACCCATAGAAAGCCACACAGCAGATTTGCCTGCCACAAGGAATATTAGCATTAGTTATTTTAGAATGAGTCAACGTTTGACTACAAGATTTTCACGGTAGAATCCTTGCATAGTTCACTTGATTCTACATGTACTTAGTTTCAGCCCAGTGAGGACTACCCCCAATCATGTCATTTACCTTTAAGCAGCTATTTATATTGTGACATATGAGACAAGCATGCCTCATACACTGTTGCCTAAACACAGACCATGTCCTTTCAGAACAGGAAGTACCAATATTATATTTACGTTATGTCATTATCATCATATGATAGTCATCATCAACATTCTTATCACCGTAAATACAACGAACATTATCACCATCTATGACATTATTATCATGTCATCATTATGGCTTTCTGAATCAGGGGCTCTATTCTTTAAAAAAATGATTCAACTTCTGTTGTTACCTTTAAATACAAGAGTGCCGGTATTTGTTACAATCACATCAGAATTTTGAATTCATGATTAAAGGCCAAGTATAGTTTTTGTTGATCAGACAAATTTTATGTCAGTCTTTCACAAAGCATTCTATTAACACCCCAGACATCAGAAGACAAAAAACCTACTGAAAATTGTTTGTGACAAGTGGTGATGTTTGAATTATCGGAGAACATGTAACGGTATGCACATTACCTCTAGATGGAAAATGTTGAGGTCCCCCCCCCCCACCCCCAACCATTTTACATTTTGAGTGATTTCTAAAAAATGGAACAGTTTCAGAGCAAGCAGTTTTCAGGGCATTGATATATCACATACATAGGCCTATCTAAAAACATAACAGCAGGGAATTCCATTTTTCACTGTTACCAAAACTGTGCTTTAAAGGTAAATGACATGATTGGGGGTAGTCCTCAACTTGGGCTGAAACTACTCTAGAATCAAGTGAACTATGCAAGGACTCTCCTGTGAAAATCTTGTCGTCAAACGTTGACTCATTCGAAAATAAACAATGTCAATATCACTCGTAGCACGGAAACCTGCTGTGTGCTCACTATGGGGCTTATTTTTATCGTCCCCCCCCCCCCCCCGACTAAAATTAAGATACTCTTATGTTTATGCTTGATTCAAAGACACTATATAACACTGTGGAAGACCTGTTTAAAAAATTGTCGAACTTTGCTATCTGACATATCTGACAGTGTTTGAATGGACAAACAAACACCCTAGAACACAAAAGTTTGGACAGTTATGCTGTCACTAGTACAATATGTTTTGATACAAATTGGCAAATTAATTTCATATCGGGCGATAGGAAATTCTGTAACACAGCAGTCTATGGAGAAAAGCTGGAATGGTCTCTCAATGAATTTCACTTTTTTAAAGCACTTTATGATTGTTTTACACTGCAATTTTTTCAGGGCTTCATTTTTAGACTGTATCAAAGACACTAGTAGCATGGGGAATCATGGAGCTCAGCTTTTTTTAAACTGGAAACATCGTTATACAGTGCCTTTAAGTAAACAAATTACAGACAAATCCTCCCAGGTGGGAGATCCACATCTGTTAGTGTATAGTTGGTATATATTTCAACTCATTTGGTTCTTGAGCCATTTTCAAGTGTACCCAATCATGTCACTAACCTTTAATATCATGTTTATGATTTACGTTTCATTTCTAGTCTGCATACACTAATCGTCATGTGTCCATTTGACTGCGTTTGTGAATTGTGACCTTGTCATCTGCGTATATCACATTAACAATTAAGTTGCGCTAGAACCTGAGAAAATCAATTTGTGCAAGATGGTATGCAAGATGTGGCTTACACTAGCCCCTGTACTGCAGCATATGATTTTGTGCTCTATATTACAATGTACAGGGTCATGTGTCGTATGGTGGGACCCCTTTGCGTTACAGGCACCAAAATTATGAATTTTGTCGCTTCTTGCATTTAAACCAATATAACTCAAAAAGTACTTATCAGAAACCAACAAAAGTATACATTTTCTGAAAGCTTATACTTCAGAGAATCTCAATCATCCAAGGTCAAATTGCTATACAGGGTGTGTAAAAAAAATTAAAGGGTGATATCACAAAAAGACGTATAGTTTTGTGCATATTATTGAACAACTCATATACACTTGTCAGAACTTAAGTCATGCTCAAAATTGATCGTTATATTTGTGGGAAGAGCACACTTTCAGCTTCTAAGAAAATGTCTATGGTTTTACTACTTTTGATTTCAGATTGGGTGGATACCAGGAATGTTTTGACAAATATGTAAAAAATTGTGTTGCGATTTGCTTACAAAAACATTAATATACCACAAATTAAATAAACAATTATTACAACCTTACTAAAAAATTTTAGAGAAGATTAACAGTTATAGATTATTGTTTAATAAATGGATCAGTAGAGTGTATTTACAAATATTCAACCAAATGTAGCCCTGAAGTGAAATAACATGTGTATGTCCTTACATTGCAGTACATAATCATGTTTCATTACGATGTACAAAGTCATGCGCAAGCATACAGCTACACCAGTCATTAATTAAGTAATTAATAACCTAGAAGACAATTAATTTCTTTTATTTTTACTATTGACGAATTGTGAAGACAAACACACTTGTCAAGCTTTAGTCAGATGAGCATATCACTTACTCCAGAAAAGATAGCTTATCTGCCTGCAAATAGTAGAGAAAAACCACAAGAGTACAAGGTCCGAATTTGCAATTTCTCCATAGAAGATTGTACACACTTCACTCCACCGCTTAATCCTCCACCGCTTTATCCACCAGATTTACCATGTTTACATTTTGCGATTTTTCCCAATTAAAACAACAAGTGTCATACAAGATTGTTATCAGATTTCAAAGCTGAGTAATTTTGCTGTAGAATGAGCGCCAAATCTTCTATAATTGGATAAAGAATGCTCTGAGACACACAGATTGAATGACAGAAAGAGGACCTAAAAAAGATACAACCACCAGGTATTTGGGGGTCCCACCATACAACACATGACCACAGGTGGCCAGGTGGTAAGGCATGCCGTCAAACTTGGGATGTCAATGCCATTTTTGTAATGATTTTGCCAAACTTAAATTTTTCGAGAGATTTTCAGTAAGATGCAAGTTAATTACTGTTCATGAATGAATATGAGCTGTACTACATGTATGTATGTACATGTAACCACAGTTACTTTAACTAGCAGTATGTCGTTTTGGATTCATTTGGACAAGAAATTGATGTGAACCCATAAAATTCAAAATTAATTAGACAAAATTACCCATTGGCTGCAATTACAACATTGTGAACGCAGCCAATAACAAACCCTTCCAGCCTGAATATACATTCTATTGAGAGATGTATTGTCGCCCAGCTGGTAAAATGATGTTTCCATACATGCTGAGTGGAAGGGCGTTAACATTGAATTGCCTGTAACTTGAAAAATATTGGCTGAATTGATATTTGCACCAGACTGAATCAGGATTTAAAAAGATCTTAATTTAGTAAATACTGTGATATTGTGTAAAATGACCCAATGGTTTTTTACAGTGGGATGGAGCTAGTTTAATGTTAATGTCCTTCTGCTTAGAATATATGCTTAAAGCTCTGTTACTAGCTGATCGATGATATGGGTATTTCAATTAATTCGGTACCTGAGGTACTGTTTTTAACTTCTTTCAATTATGTTGCTACCCTTTAATATCATGGCTGAAATTTTGTATAAAATATCAGTATAAAAAGTGGGTTTCACTGTTCTAACTATACATTAAAATGGAATGTGCCATAATTTCATTGAAAAAAATCAGTGATTACAGTCATTGGATACATTTATAGAAATGCATCATTATAACTTTGTCACTCATGGCTCATATAAAAATACCACAAGACCATGCCAGCTCACTTCCTTGCTTCTGACATTGTGGTATTGTGAGCTATGGGATAGCTAATTAACAAGGACCTTCCTGAAGAAAAAAAAGGTAGACCTAAATTGGAGCCTTTGCATACATGCATCATGGAGGTAGAAGAGCTACCTCCATGCATGCATACAGGAAGCAAAGCTAAAGATACTTGTAGTGAGCTCTCCTTGCTATACAATGTGTCTAAAAAAATTGTGCAAGTGAAAAGCACCCTCTTTGGCAATAGAAAAATACTCGTGACATGATGCTTACATCATGGTCCATGCTTATATCAACATATCAACATCAAGAGTATACATGCAGTCTTGTAGCTTTCAAACACCATTAGTTCTGTTCAATTTGATTATTCTAATCTTGAAATAGGTATATTTAAAAACAAAGATTTCACCCTTTCGTTGTTTACAACATATCTCGAGATTGAAACAAGCAAATTGAATAGAAGAATTGACATTTGAAAGCTAAGACTATGCCCTTGATGTTGATGTAAGCATCATGTCACAACAGTATTTTTTAATTGCTAAAGATTGCACCTTTCGCTTGCACAAGTTATTTTGAGACATGCTGTTCATGTACATGTTGCTCTTTCATACCTGCCAACCAGTACGGATTTTTCCAGGGCAGTTCTGTTCTTATTAAGGTTACTAGGCGGTGCGTTCAGCAACAAAAACATAGATTACAATAAGAATAGAACATGAATGTCCAAAATGAATTAAACTACTGAACCAAATGCCTTGGTTACTATAGTGAGTTTAATACAATGCCAATTAATTGTAATGGAAATGACGTGTTTTCATTCACTGGTGAGTGACGGAACAAAAGGTTTGTTTTATTCATGACTTTTACTCATAAGAAATTATTTGGTTACAGCTGTTTCAATATTTTCTCTTATGTCTTTGCACATCTAATCTTCATTTTTTATTATGTAATCTTTTTGATTGTTTACCGTTTACCGCCTAAACTGTAATAAGAAACAAACTGCCGCCGGAAAAAATCGTACCTGCTTGGCAAGGTTATTGCTCTTTAGAGGAAGTCGTATGTTCATCGCTCACACAATCACGTGAATATAACTAGGCGACTCACATTAATGGTCATGCATCAGTGGGCGGGGCTTGCCCTGGAATGCCGTTGTTGTAATGTAAACGAGATCAGCTGTGCCAATATCAAGTGATATCAACAAGCTTTCCCCATAACTCTGGTGTACATGTATGAGTGGCTCATGACATTTGCAGGTGTTTGTATGTGTGTGTTGGGTTGCAGGGTTGAAATATCAATCAATAAACTACTTGAGATTATGCATTGCTTAAGTTAATAATATTATGACAATCAATTTGTTGCCGTGGACTACTGTCAAATACTCACCAATCATGGAATATACAGTATGTCCTGGAGTTCAGCGTTTAAATTTTTTGTACAATATCAAGTTTTAAGGATGTTTTGCAATTTAGTATTTTATATAATTCTATTGATTTTATGTAACCCCTCTGAAACAGATTTACTTTTGTTGTGATATGAAAGAAATGGTTCTTGGCCTATCCCTGTGAAAGTTCTTTTTGTTTTTGTTTTTGAAAGTGTAATATTTTAATAGGTTGTCAGTTAAATAAATTGAAAATATGCTCCAACAAAAAATAAAAAAGGAAAGAAATGACAGGTAGTCTTTTTCTCTATCATTCCTAGACTGTTGGAGTTGTTGTTCTAGTGGTGGGGTTTTTTTTACCTTTTTTTTTTTCCTTCGGGGGGGGGGGGTAAATTAATTGTACAATACACATATACTGACAACTCCATTTCCTCATAAGATTAAGTTTCTGATTGAAGTCAATCATGACACAATGTATTACAAACAGATTACAATGATGTATAATCTAATTCAATATAACATCATTTAACAATACTTATTTTATCCAACAATAAACATCAATTGGATTCTGACACAATAGTTTATTCCCTTTTTCATTCATGGTGAAGTCATCATGATAAGTATTACATAGAAATTTGCATAAAATGCTTGAAATTTTAATTGTCAATTATGAAAAAAAGAGAGCTTTTGGTAAACAGAATATAGAGAAGGCAACAAACCAACTTAACCACAATTTGTTGTGAGTCATAAGTGTCTGGCGCTATACAGCCAAATGCTAATTGATCATGCAGCACATGTTTACAATAAGGCTTTGCCTATTTCTTGAGTTGCGCAGGCCAAAGGAGCAATAAAAACAATTAAAACAAACATGTGCCTTGGCGAAAATAATTGCTTGTACAGTCATAATATGCTGAAATGTCATTGTTTACTTTGTCATGAAAAAGTTGTGGTCAATTTGGTCAGTTATTATTTACGTCATAATACTGTGTGGTTGCATTGCTAAACAAAAGGATATGTGCCAAACATAAGATGCATGTTTATTGTTAAGGGGAAGGAGCAGTGAAAGATTTTCTTTCTGCAGCTGTTGTGTTTCAAGCACATTCTTGTACAATCCAAAGATTTTAATTTTATTATAGTTTTGTTTATTAAAGGGCAGTGACATGATTAGAATAGTTGAAAATGCCACAACTTCAATGAGTTAAAACATGATGTCAATATATTTCTGTGTAGTGTGAAAGGATATGTCTTAATTTATTTACTTGAGGAGAAATAAGCATTTATGTATCTGTATTGATAACAATGATTTTCAAGGATAACCCCATCCATACAAAGCAATATATCAGATTTTAATAGAAATTGCACAACAAGGAAAAAATGTGGGACTGTAAAATTTTCACACATTTTCTTAAACAGTATACTTCATTCTTCTAGAACTTATCACATCTTACTGTGTATTGGAGACTGCATGCAATTTTTCTTTAACTTTGATAGACCCGTATGTACAGGAGTGAATCTACCTTTATACATAGTAACGTGTGAGGAGATAAATTGTTAGCTACATCAAGATTTATCATAAATATTGTTTCTGTTTCTGTCTCTGTTTCTGATTCTATTCATGTTTTTTTCCAGCATTTGAACAGGCTATGGGAAGCTATTGTTCATGTTTTATTTGTCATTAACTTATTGAATGCATCAATCATCAACATAATTTAGTGCTTTCCAGAGCATATATGGCATTGACAATACATGTACCGTAAATAATATACATGTATCTTTACAAGGATTATCTGCTTGTACTACGGGTGATTAAAAATGAATGTATTCTAATGGACAAATTGTTAAGATTTTGATCTGAGGTTAAGGAATTATTTTAAATTACTAGAAATATGTTTGATTTTCTTGTCAGTAATATTTCAGATAATTTATTAAGTGTCAACTTAACCTACCAATAGCTGAAATAATGATAATGATAACAATAATGATAATAATGATGAGAAGAAGAAGAAGGAGAAGGAGAAGGAGAAGGAGAAGAAGAAGAAATAGTAACACTAATGATAATAGTTGTAATAATTTTCTACTCCGCGGCCGGCCTCTGCTTTGCAGAGGCGGAGTCTGGAATTCAGACAAGTGTTCGGTGTATATTGCATATGAGTTTGGGTACTAGAGAATCTACACATGCCAAACACAGGTTTTTGTTGTACATTGCACGGGTTGGAATTTTGTTTATGAGTCTGGGGAAGCAAGAACATTTTAAAACCAGGTGTGTCTTGTTGATTGCATGATGACAATTTATTTTAATTTTTTTATTTTGTGCATGGCAAGTATTTGTTGTTACTTGCATAATGATATGTTTACTCATGCTCAGACTCGGGGCAAAAAAGAATATACTGTACACATACCGGATTAGGCTTTTACTAATTCGTATTTTTTCATGCTGCTTGCCGGCTTGATATGAAACTCAACATTTAAATTATGATTTTTATCATTCTCCCAGCGTGTTTGTCCGATTGGAGACACCATTAAAAAGAAATTAGAACAAAAAAATCCAAAATGTGAATAATTTTGAACGCGACGCAACCCAAGTGTTCAGTAAAACCCCCATTTCAGCTGGGAGATTACATGTATTTCAAAGTCTATGTACCCCGTTCATTTGAATGCACTGGCTATAAATGGCACAGGTCTTTCAGACCATGAGCAAACTGATCTAATAATTGGCAATTCAGTAGGTCTGTAGAAGGTGGAATTATTGTTACTTGCATTGTGTGTGTGGGTGGAGTTATTGGTAATTGAGTGGGTGATAGATCAAATGTGGATTTGCCTTACCCTGGAAATAATAACAACCTGGAGTTAAATTCAGCAAGTGCAAGTTCCAAGGTAATGTTTATTTTGATAAGAGCTGATAAATGTACATATTTTTGTGTAAATAAATAAAATAATGCATGTGTTTGAATTTTGAAAACAGAAGAAAACAACATTACTAAGCTGTGAAAGCAGTTAACATAAAGGTTTCCTTGTATTGAATAAGTCTTCAATAAATTATTTTTGAATATAAACTTTGCTATGGTTCCTGTCAAGTGTCCTGTAAATTTTACATGATCTTTGCCTGTTGGCTATGGGAACCAGATACTGTATGTCCTATGTTAACTCTATGGCATTTTCAGAATCTTGGAAGCAATGGGTCAAGTTCACTCACTTTAGTGACAAAGTGGGATTTTGCCCTTGAAAGCTTAAAAGCAACACATAAAAATGGAATTTCTATGTATTTCTGTAAATATTGTAAATATTGCTCAAAAAGTAAAGTGTCTATATGGGTATAATTGAAATATTGATTGATCTTTGCTATGATTGACATGTTGATGGTTTGATTTTTTGCTTTAACACATATTTCCAATACACCGTGCGAGGTGAGATATCTGTGTCTAGTCTTCGATGGATAAAAGAAGCGAGAGTACACGATGAAATGTACATCTGCCCCTCCCCTGCAACCTTGAAATATTTTTGATGTTTGTTTGATAATATACTTTAACACATTTTTGGCGAGATATTTTCACCATTATGTGGAGCAAATTTCAAATAAAAAAAGAAAAATGTTTGGCAAAATTAACCAGTTCAATAAGAATATCAAGAGGCCATTAAATGTATTCATTATCGCTGTGACAATATACAATGTAAAACCCCCTTCAGACATCCAAACTCGCTGGCTCTGCTACTCCTCCACCTTCTGTCTGAATGTTTAAGCCGCGAAAAGGAAGTATTAAGTACGCCGCTCTGAGCCCGCTCTGACACGCTCCGAAGGTGTTCTAGAGCCGGCGAAAAGGAGTAGCTGATACGCTTCAGCCTTCTGTCTGAATGATAAGCCGTCTCTGCTACTCGTTGCGCAAGTGATGCATGCAAAGCTTCACCAACCATCCGACACCGGAAAAACAAAGAAAATCGCACGTAATAAATATACACTTCTGTTCCGTCTCGCAAGGTGAGTAGTGACTCCACCTGTTTGTTGCTGTGTGAATGGTTTAAAGCACAGTGATCTCATTTGCAAACATCCCCCACAGACCACGAAAGATAACCATCCTTAGGCTTTTTTAAAATGAAGGGGCATGTCTGGAAATCTGGGGAGAGAATTGCTTTAGAATTTGAAAAATATGAAGAAAAACAATAGCCGTTTAGTGTTACGTTCTAATGGAAGGAATTTTTCCTGCGAGAAAAAATTCAAATCAAGCTAACGGTCACTATAATTCACTAAAACTGAGTTCTAGCTCCAATATTTTGGCTAAAGGTTGCCAGATGGCATTTTTTCTAATGCCATTGTAATTTACACAGATGTTAATTTTTAGGCATCAAAGAGATCCACTGGCCTTTAAGACGCGAAAAGGCGTAGCTGCTACCGAAATTCTGTCTATCCTGAAGGGGGTCACGGAGGGTTTCAAGACCGCTCAGAGCCACGCACTCACCTTTTTCTATCTGAATGTGGCTTAAGAAAAGAAAATGGACACATACATCATATAACAAGTGCATGTAATGCTGTGCATGCATAGTGTACTGTTGAAGCATATACTGTGTTATAACTCCGTATGTAAGTTTTTAGCGCATGGATTACATGTACCACTCCAACGCAAATATACTGTAGAATGTATGTTCATCTTCAACTTATACACCTAGTACAAGACGACATGTCACGCCTCAAGGGCAGTATTGTAACATGATTTGATTGTATTCTAATATTTCACGCTGAGATGTGATATGCTTGTAGGGTTTGTTAAGGATACTGGGTGAGGCGGCCTTGAATTGCTCACTGACATGGCACTACAGTATGCGTCAATGTTCTGAAACAATCGATGTACTGTGTATTCACTGTGAAGAAACTGGGCATCAATACATGAACATATTGTGCATGATCTTTCTTTTTTTGTCCTTTCAAGAACCTAATTTTTCATCCCCAAGCCAATGAATGAGAGAGGTGAAGGTTTATGAGTTATCCTTGAATT
>JZLH01S0009719.1:42788-60288 GCA_001188425.1 Eucidaris tribuloides
TAGGACATGTAATTTACTTAGACCCTCCACTCACTCCAGGCATTTGTGTAACATAATGATTTTAATTTATTTTTTTAAATCTCACATGAAATGCTCCCCCATTTATATTCAGTAGAAGTCTTGTTTTAATATGCTATTAGTGTTATTTAATATCATTTATTGCGGAATTTGTGAAATATGTTTATGTGTTTTGAGTTGTACATTTGATTATTTTTTAAATAATTTTACCTTTGTTGTGTATTTTGTTCAGCTGAAACATAACTTTTACATTCTTAATCCTGCATGTAACTTTGTACATCTTCCCTCATACACACAATTTACAGGCAGGCCTCTTTTTTACATGCCTAAAAATTAACATGTGCTATTTAATATACTGTTGCTAATTACTGATCTCAGATTTCACAGACATGTCCTTCATGTATAAGACTATAAAGGGCATAGAGATGTTTGCTCCCCTGCGGGAGGAATGCAATGAATTCCCTGCCTTAAAGGCAGTGTATAGTTAATGCCAAATATGAAAAATTCTTCTACATCATCGCTGTGAAATTTTTGAGAAATGAAATGTACGTAGAGATATACACTACGCTTACTAAATTATTTTGAAGATATCATTCTAATATAATTTCTGGTAGGTTTGGAGTGATGTCCTTTTTTTGATGTCTGGAATGGCAATATATGCTTATGTCAGGGCTCGACACTAGCACTTGCCCGCTTGCCCGGGGCAAGTAAAATTCATGTCAGGCCTAGAAAACTCAAAATTTTAAATTTACTTGCCCCGATTGGCAAGTAAAAATTTTGATCATGAAATGAGCAAAATATAAAAATCTTATAAAAAATGAAAAAACATGTCTAAATTTCAGTTCAGTTAACTTGAAATACTAAATTTCATCATTATTTTGTCATTGTACTCAATTCTAGACTCTTGCAATTCATAAATTACACCTTTTGCACCTCCAGAAATAAATAACAAACGTCCAATTTCTTATAAAAGGGCTTTGTTGAGTTAAAATCATGGAGAAAATCATTTGTAATGTGTTTTGATTAAATTGTTTATTTCGGGCAAGTAACTTTTTCATTCGGGCAAGTAATATCTGAAAAGTGATAATTTTACTTGCCCAAAGGCAAAGTAGGAAAAAAAAGTTAGTGTGAGCCCTGCTTATAAAAGATGATAACCAATTGTGTCTATTATGTGGTATAATGTGAAATATTGATTGATCTTTGCTATGATTTGACCTGTTGATGGTTTGATTTTGCTTTAACACATATTTCCCATACACCGTGCGATGAGATATCTTGTGTCTAGTCTTCGATGGATTAAAAGAAAGCGAGAGTAACTGATGAAATGTACAGTCTGCCCTCCCACTTGAGCAACATTGGAAATATTTTGATGTTGTTTGAGTATATACTTTAGACATTTTGCGAGATATTTTTCACCAATTATGTGGAGCAAATTTCAATAAAAAAGATAAAATGTTTGGCAAAATTAACCAGTTCAATAATAATATCAGCAGGCCATTAAATGTTATTCAATTATGCTGTGACCAATATACAATGTAAAACCCCCTTCAGACATCCCAAACTCGCTGGCTCTGCTACTCCTCCACTTTCTGTCTGAATGGTTTAAGCCGGCGAAAAGGAGTATTAAGTACGCCCGCTCTGAGCCCGCTCTGAAACACCTCCGAAGGTGTTCTAGAGCCGGCGAAAAGGAGTAGCTGATACGCTTCACCTTCTGTCTGAATGAGTTAAGCCGTCTCTGCTACTCGTTGCGCAGTGATGCATGCAAAGTTCACCAACATCCACACCGAAAAACAAAAGAAAATCGCACGTATAAATATACACTTCCTGTTCCGGTCTCGCAAGGTGAGTAGTGACTCCACCTTTTTGGTTGCTGTGTGAATGGTTTAAAGGCAGTGGATCTCATTTGCAAACATCCCCACAGACCACGAAAAGATAACCCATGCCCTTAGGCTTTTAATGAAGGGCATGTCTGTGAAATCTGGGGGAGAGTAATTGCTTAGAATTTGAAAAATATGAAAGAAAAACAATAGCCGTTTAGTGTACGTTCTATGGAAGGAATTTTTTCCTCGCGAGAAAAAATTCAAATCAGAGTCTAACGGTCACTATAATTCCACTAAAACTGAGTTTCTAGCTCCAATATTTTGCTAAAGGTTCCCAGATGGCATTTTCTTCTAAATGCCATTGTATTTACACAATGTTAATTTTTAGGCATGCAAAAGAGATCCACTGCCTTTAAGACAGCGAAAAGGCGTAGCTGCTACGCGAATTCTGTGCTATCTGAAGGGGGTCATCGGAGGGTTTCAAGACCGCTCAGAGCCACCGCAGCTACACCTTTTTCTATCTGAATGTGGCTTAAGAAAGAAATGGACACATACATCATATACAGTGCATGTATCTGGTGCATGCATAGTGTACTGTTGGAACATATACTGTGTATAGACTCCTGTATGTAAGTTTTAGCCATGGATTACATGTACACAATCCAACGCAAATATACTGTAGATATGTATGTTCATCTTCAACTTATACACCTGAGTACAAAAACGACATGTCACGCTCAAGGCAGTATTGTAACATGATTTGATTAATTCTAATATTCACGCTAGATGCATATGCTTGTCAGGGTTTGTTAAGGATACTGGGTGAGGGGCCTTGAATTTGCTCACTGAATAGGCACTAAGTATGCGTCATGTTTCTGAACATGATGTACTGGTGTATCAACTGTGAAGAAACTGGAGCATCAAATACATGAACATATTGTGCATGGATCTTTTCTTTTTTATGTCCCTTTCAAGAAACCTAATTTTTCATCCCCAAGCCAATGAATGAGAGAGGTGAAGGTTTATGAGTTTATCCTTGAATTCTGGAAGAGCTAATTCCTAGAGTGCGTAAATTTAAAACACAATTTGTTAACACCAAAGTACAGTTTTGGTTGGTCAGACCATGGAGTTTGTCGCTCCATGGTCAGACAAATTTGTTATCAATCTTTTACTAAGCAAACTATTGCCATTCCAGACATCAAAAAAAGGACATCACTCCAAACCTACCAGAAATTATATTAGAATGATATCTTCAAAATAATTAGTAAGCGTAATGTATATCTCTACGTACATTTCATTTCTCAAAAAATATTTCACAGCGCATGATGTTAGAAGAATTTTTCATATTTGGCAATTAACTATACACTGCCTTTAAGGCAGGGAATCTCATTTGCATTCCTCCCGCAGGGGAGCAAAACATCTCCTATGCCCTGTATAGTCTATACATGAAGGACATGTCTGTGAAATCTGAAGATCAGTAATTACACAGTAATTTAAATACACAATGTTAATTTTTAGGCATGTAAAAAAGAGGCCCTGCCTGTAAGGTATAAATTGTGTGTATAAGGGAAGAATGTACAAAGTTTACATGCAGGATAAGAATGTACAAAGTTTATTCAGCTGAACAAAATACACAACAAAGGGTAATATTATTAAAAAATAATCAAATGTACAACTACAACACATAAACATATTTCACAAATTCCCAATAAATGATATTAAAATAACACTAAAGGCATATTAAAACAAGACTTCTACTGAAATAAAATGGGGGAGCATTTCATGTCAGATTTAAAAAAATAATTAAAATCATTATGTTACACAAATGCCTGGAGTGAGTGGAGGGTCTAGTAAATTACATGTCCTTGAAAATGTCATAAATATTAAATTTTATTATGGGGGGGGGAGGGGATAGTGATGACGAAAGACTTAACATCTCTATGTGTCAGTGCAGGTGCAGTTGAGACATTTACTGCATACCAACATGCCCACTGAAGCAAAAATAATTCAAGGTGCATCATGTAATCAATCAATTATGATGATAAAAATATCTCGCTAAATGTCTATCTAGTGGTATTCAATTATTATTGGCATCTGGCAGAAGCTGTACTTTGGAGACTGTACAGAGAAGTATGGATGGTTTTCTCAGTTTTTTGTTAAATATCTGTAAGCATTGGCAATCTCATGAAGATGAAATGATGAAATGATGATGATGATAATGATGATGATGATGATGATGATGATGATGATGATGATGATGATGATGATAACATTAAAAGCCACCATAGGGGGAATCCACACAACAGAGAGGAGAATGTTAAGGCGAAAAAACTGTGTGTTAAGGGGAATTGAAATAATAGGCCGAGAATAAAAGAATTCACCCAAAGGTAGCAATTAGAGTTATACTAATGATGATAATAATAATTATAATACATTATTATTAATAATAATAATAATAATGATGATGATGATGATGATGATGATGATGATGATGATGATAGTAATGATAATAATAATAATGATGATGATAATAATAATATTAATAATGATAACAATAAAAATGCAGTTTATATCATCACAATAGAAATCTGATATTAAGGTGAAATTACATGTATGTAATAGAAGGAAAACAAGAACTTGTCTTAATCTACACAAAGAGTTATCCCCCTCCCTCCTCCTCCTCCTCCCTCCTTCTTCATCTTCTTCTTCCTCCTGCTCTTTCCTCCCCTCATTCTTCATCCTCTTTCTTCTTCCTCCCTCCTTCTCCTTCCTCCTTCCTCCTTCCCCTCCTCCTCCTCCCCTTCTTTCCAACCCCAAAACTGATGTCCTGAATGTCCTGTATGTGAGGAACAATGAAGAAAAAATTAAAGAGTGAGATAGCAAACACAAATTCTCCATAGCAGTAGAAGAAGTAAGAGTAACGAAATATTCTGAATATAACCATGTACAAACCATGGATTTACAATTAATGTCACAAGTGGTTTTTCATGAAGAGTTAGGAATCATAAACACCACTCCATGATTTTAAGAAATTTGCATTCTTAGCTCGTACGTGTACTCTCCAATGATCCCTGTGCCAGCTCGAATTTCTGACTAGATGCTAAATTTTGTAATTTGTAAACAGTAGAGGCAAGATATCCGAATGATCTTGGAATTGTAAAGTATATGTTCTCCCAGGAGTGGGTTTGTGTTTCAATAAAAGCTTGAGGATGATCAATCGAAGATAATCAAGACAGAGCGCAAGATCTCACAACCAGTGCTGTAATTCATCCAACAATATCAATGTAGCACTAGACAACTTTCAAGCTTAAAGAGGATTATAAACTCAGTTTCAAGGAACATGTAATGTATGTAGGCCTATTATATGTATCCAAACAACAACAACAAAACCATTATTCCAAATGTCTACTGCATCATGTGGAGACCACTGTACTATGAAATATTGAAAAGTTTAGGAAGGCAAGCTTGTGAGAAAAAAAGCTTGATTTTTGTGGGAGAGCATCGTGGTGAGGGCAAAATACAAAGCAAAAAAAACCCAAAACAAAAAAACCCACTATTTGGGCCTACAAGCAGGTGCAGTTCTAGAGCATATGCAAGGGAGCAAAGCGACCGAGAGGGGGGAGGGTGTGTGAGGGGGATAGGAACTTTATGAAAATATGCTTAGAAAAGACGGGTTTCTAGGCATGGTAAATACATATTTCAGTCCCCCACCAGTACACCAGTGTCTAAATGTCTACTGCACTATGTAGAGACCCACTATACTATATAGGGAAGTAATCAAGATATATAAGAGTTAAGGAACCTGGCAAGCTTGTCAGAAAAAAGCTTGTTTTTGTGGGAGAGCATCGTGGTGAGGGCAAACACTTTGTAATTTTCAATTCTGAAAACGTGTGTAGGCCTAGAAAGTTAGAATGAAGGTATTGATGATCTGCATCAATCTGTCTTTCTTGTTGTAGCATTGATGTTGAGTAGCTGCTTTAGCTAAATTCGCCTTTACTTGCCCAAGAATATTGCGATAAAATCTTGTCTTAACCGGTTGCCTATGAGATTATGAACATTTCATAGACTCGGCATAGGGTATACCTGATTCCTGTAGCCAACGGGTTAAAGGTATTGGCTAACATTTACCACAGTTAAAAAAATCTGATCTACATGATTCCCCATGCTACAATTGTCGTTGATAAGGTCTAAAAATGATGCCCTGAAAAAATTGTGTTTCAAAATGATTATTTAGTGCTTTAAAAAAGTGAAAATCGTTAGTTGATCGGATTCACCTGCCCATTTTCTCCCATAGACTTATGTGTGTACACCTAGGCTATTTAAACTCGCCCCGAGTTTAAATTGTTTATTCACGCATAACTTGCCATTGGCAGTGTAACTTTCCAAACTTTTTTTATTTTAGGGTGTTTATTTGTCCATATGAACACTACTATGTAGTTCAGATATCAACATTTGACAATTTTTTAAATTGAAGCTCCACAATGCTAGCCTATAACTTTAAAGGCAAGGATCACCCTGACGACAAGTTGGTTTTAATAAAGGCAGAAAATTGAGAGAAACATACAAAAGAATGTTTCGAGAAAATCCACCAAAGAATAACAGACTTATGACGTTTCAAAGTTTTCAATTTGTGACGTCACATGCGAGCAGCTCCCCATATGTAATGTGATACAAATTTCATAAAGTGCCGTTTTCTCAGAAATTTGAAAATGATTTTACCTACGCTTTCAATATAGGATCAGAAACATTATTTCATACCTAGGCTTTTATGATAACAAAACATTGAATTATCATGAATCATTAAACAATGACAATTTATGGAATTTATATTACATTACATATGGGGAGCTGCTCGCATGTGACGCCACAAAACTATAACTTTGAAACTTCATAACTATGTTATTCTGTGATGGACTTTCGCCAAACTTTCATTAATATGTTTCTCTCATTTTTCTGCTTTTATTTAAACCAACTTGACATCAGGGTGAACCTAGCCTTTAAAGGCTTATGACATAATTGGGAAGACTTGAAAATGCTACAAGAAGCATATGAGTTTGGACATCACCAATGTATACACTACCTGGAGTGTAAATCTTGGCTGGAACTGTTTGTCTTGGAATTTGTTTACTTAAGGAGAATCAAGCATGAACATACCAGTATTGAATTACTCTTGGACCCTGATAGAAATTGATCCTGTAGAAAGCTACACAACAAATTTGCCTGCCACAATGGATACTGATGGTAGTTTTTTAAAAAATGAGTCAACATTTGACCTCAAAACTTTCATTGCATAATCCTTGCATAGTTGACTTGATTCTAAGAATAGTTTTACCCCTAAATTGAAGACCACTTCCAATCATGATATATACCTTTAACAACCCAATCTATTTTTAAAGCATCAACATACCCATTGTGTAGATTACATGATGAATGATTTAGCAACAATGGCAGAAGAATTTGTGCAAAGGTGCACATGCACCTTGGATGTAGTCAATTTCTTCATGAAAAGTGCTTTCATGGTCCATTTAGTTTGTTATGGTGGTCACACCTCCATGGGTAGGGCCTGATTTTGCCTGGAATGAAAATGTGCTGAAATAATGGACTTCGTCACAGTTCAGTCACTGCTCAATGAACTTGAGAAATGAATGTTAACTATATGGGAATCAGGACCCAATATTCAGGATTGGAATGGTAAAATGTGACATCTGTACAAGTATGTAAACTACAGATTCTGTATCCTCCTTGCAACTGCACTGAAGAGAGTTCACTACATAATTTTGTCGTTAGGCAAGTAAAATAGCAATATGGCAATGCATAGCGCATTGCTGTATTGCCCTTTTACTTGCGGTACAAAAATTGTACACTGAGAGTAAAATAATAGAAAGATGTTAATGACATGATTTACAGACAATGTTTCCAGCTTCAAATAAATCTGAGTTACATAATCCTCCATGCTGCAAGTTTCTCTGATAAGGTTTAGAAATGAAACACAGTGACGAGATACATCTATCGTCTCAACAAGTTAAAAGGTAGGTGCCCCGTTGGATGAGCATCGATGAGCAAGTTGTCATACCGTTTGAGAAATGCAATTCATACCCTTTCACAGACTTTATGCAAGAACGAATGTTTCATTTATTGATCCTGACAATGCCAGCTACATGTATTAAACTTTGGAGCCTTGGAAAAACCAAGGAGCTTGAAGCTCCTTGGAAAAACAAACACAAGAAAAAACATATATACAAGTTGCTGAAGAATGGAGATGTTTGACAAATCGAGGATGACCCATTTCGAGCAGTGGTACTTGACAGATGGATATTGTATGGGGGAGAGTGGGGTGGGTCGAGGTGGGTATTCAGGGAGTTGATTTGGTGTCCTTAAAGACAGAGTACGAGATTTGCACGTCGGAAAATGGCAAAATGAATGAAATTCGCTCAAATCGTTCACAATATGAAAATTAGTATAAATAAACACCCGTCATAGAACCTTTGGGTAGAATACATAGAAAATTGGTGAAAATCTGGACATTTAAACTTCAAAATTTGCAGTGATGTTAACGTGCACAGGCTGTTCCAAAATTGTCCGATCAGCCGTTTGCAGAAGGTCGCACGGAGTTTAGCCGTTTAACTAATCAGTGTGCTCCACTGGTCATGCGAACGTACACATAACCACGATTCGCAATTTGAGCAAAATTTAAACTTGCGGAAAGGACAATATTCTGGTAACATATCGTTATTAGTTTGGATCTCAAACTTTCAACACACTATTTGTAAGTACTAAACTACTGTTTGGTATTTAATAATGAAGGAAAGTAACCGACTTGTAATTCCCAAACACAATCTTTAAGAGGCAGGATATCCCTCATACGCGTACACAGGTGGTGGTGTTTGGGGTATTCAATCATCCGCTTGGGCAAGAGGGGGGTGTTTTAGGTGTCAAACACCTCTTTAAAGACGCTATATAACACTGTGGAAGACACGTTTGAAAATTGTCGAACTTTGCTATCTGACATATCTGACAGTGTTTGAATGGACAAATAAACACCTTAGAACACAAAAGTTTGGACAGTTATGCTGTCACTAGTACAATATGTGTAGATACAAATTGGCACATTAATTTATATCAGGCGATAGGAAATTCTGCAACACAGCAGTCTATGGGGGAAAGCTGGAATGGTCTCTCAATGATTTTTACTTTTTAAAGCACTTACTGATCGTTTTAAACTGCAATTTTTTCAGGGCTTCATTTTTAGACCATGTCAGAGACACTGGTAGCATGGGGAATCATGCAGCTGAGATGTTTAAACTGGAAACACTGTTATACAGTGCCTTTAAGCAAAAGGGGGGTGTTTGAAATATTACACCTAGGATTTGAAAGTGGATGAACACCCCCGTTTGCAAAATCCTGTGTATGCCTATGATGTCCCTTCTGTACAGGTGTCTGCTAAGACAGGTTTGATTATATGCCTCTACTTTGCATACAGAGCATGTGTGTGAGAAGTGATCCTGCAAGGAAGCAGACTAAAACCTGTTGAAGGTCCATACACTATAAGAAACAAAGCACATTACTTCTGAATGTTATTCTGGACAAAACACTCAGAACATTGAATAAATGTTTCACAAGTTCTGCCTTCAGGCATTCCACCTGTTATGCTGTTTCCAGTATGTGTTTATCTCTGCATTGTATGTATGTACTCTGTAATGTTGATCATGTACACTGTAGGCTTACAGTACATGTACATGTACAGTACATTTGTTTTCTGACCTCTGTTTATAGCCCTTTACTCCTTCACACATCAACTTTGAAATTGACAAGGCTTAGGTTTCTTACAGTCAAGTGCAAGAGTTCAAATCAATGTCCTGAGTGCATGTCTGGGCATAATTTACAAACTCTACATTCTACATACAAGTATATCTGTGCAGTAGCAAGGTGTGTGTGTGTGTGGTGGGGGTGGGGGGGCTGTGGGGTCTATGTCCCCCTTATTATTCTCTCCTCAAATTATTTAGCACCATTTGACAGTTTATGTGGTTTCTTTTCTGTGATTTCTTTAATTTTCTTTTGTGTTTAATGTTCAAATTATTTTGCACTGCAAGATGCAACATAAACCTGTAAGAGCCCCCCCCCCCAAAAAAAAAAAAATCTAATCGCTGGCTTGATCTGCCACAACACTCCATTCTGCTGTGTATTTTACATGCATGTATTATTCATGGTGACACAAGAGAATAGTACAATCCTTGAAAATTCAGATCCTATTACTTGTTGTGTTGTATGTATTGAAACAACTTCATCATGAAATAGTTCATGCATTAGCTTGGAAAAAAAAGAAGACTTTAACCCTCTTAAACCCACAATTCCAAATCAAGTATAACAATATACTGTAATTTCTAAATGAAACTGAAAGGATTAAATGATGAGACAAGTATGGAGAGCTTACAGTACAGCTACCTTTGTAAACATCTAGACTGAAATGAGGAGAGAAAATTGTTTTCTGTAAATCAACTTGTGTACCACGAGTTGATTTATTCTATACAAATATACAGTCAAACCTGTCTTTGCCTCCTCTCTATAGCAGCCGAACTGTGTAGAGTGACCACTAAAATGATTTCCATGGAGACAAATGTGTTCAAAAACCTGTCCATAGCAGGCACCTGTCTGCTAACATCAATTAGTCACATTTTCTTAGAAAATTTTGGATCAGTTTGCACATTTGGTAAGATATTTGATGTATTTGCCAAAAGCTGAATGATTATTTTACTGTCATTGCCCTTAAAATTTAATAGAAAGTAGACAGTTGAAAGCAGAAATGTGATGTTTGTCATGCGAGAAAAGCAGTTGCCAGATAACTGGAGAGGCCAATTTTGTTATTATGGTGTGACATACGGTAGGCAGAATCAAGAGATTCTAGTGTCAAATGGTGCCAGCCATTTTGTCTTCACAGTTTGTTGAAACCCTGTTACTGAAAGCTATAGTTGACATTGTTCCCTCAAAACAAATATATTTATACCCAAATAGTGTAGTTTTCACTATTTGATGAAAATGGTCAGTCTCTGATTTATTTCCTGGTTGTTTAGTGTTCCCCTTTTATAGAATTCACACAGACCACTGTTTCTAGTGAAGAGTTCGGGGGGGGGGGGGGGGGGGCTTACAGTCCAATTTGTCCATGAAAGGATGGATGAATTTATACAGAAATCCACAAATATTAATTACGTGTAAATAACCTATATTCCAGGAATACTTTTCTCAGTTTTCTGTATATACTCACGTTGTGTATGTATATAAATATCCATGTTATGCACATATAAATTATCTTTTATTTACAAATAACTTATTATGTCTTTGTCTCAAATTTACATGAAGTCATCAAAATATACCTTTAACTGAATTTTAATAATTTTGAGATTCTGGTTGATTTTTGTAGTACTTCAGAAGTCTGTAGCTCAGTCTGTTGGGACAAGTTTCCCATTAGGCCAAGGTGTAAAGTGGTCACATTCTAAAAATTTTTTATACATGTACAGTGTATGGTGCATTTAATCATACACTTTTCAGCATCTGGCTGCAATGCTTTAGTTTTTAATAAATCATTGTGTCAAACTGAAATGGAGATATAGGAAATCTAGCAATTAATATTCAATTCAATTTCAATTTATGTTTTATTTCACAAAAATTATATACAATATACATCATAAAAAGCATACATTATTACATTATTATTACAATACAATAATATGCTCATTAAATTAGGTAATTAAGCAGTGACAATGGGGAATTGAAGAAAGCTCACAGAAGTGGGCTTGTACAGTGAGTCAGTCTACCAAAGAATAAACAGAAAAGTAGATATAGTAATGCAAAGAAGAACATTATAATATGGTAGGCTTACGTGGCCACTTGAATGGCAGAACCTGGACATGTTCTGTCAAATATTTATCAATATACTGTTTGAACTTTGAAGCACTGTTCTTCTTTGTTCAGTCATCGCTTAGTCACTGGAGTTAAGAATAAATTGTACCATACACTGTTTCCAAATTTATTCTGAACAGGAGAGACCTGTCAAAAATGGTTAAAGTGGCTGTATGTACAGATACATGTATGTTGTGTTTGGGCATATCTTGATATCTCACTCAAAGTGAGCTCAAAATTTGGTACCGTGTGATGTTTAAGAGATGTGTTGCACTAAAATTACAGTTTTCTTGGTGCTAGCAATTAAAAACCGATAATGAAGCAGCGTGTTTTATCTCCATTTCCTTAACCACATAACCCTTAAAAAAATACACTGACGCTCATTCCAGTTAAAGACACTATATAACAGTGTAGAAGCCTTATTTAAAAAATTGTCAAACCTTGCTTTCTGACATATCTGGTAGTGTTTGAATGGACAAATAAACACCCTAGAACACAAAAGTTTGGACAGTTATGCTGTCACTAGTACAATATGTGCAGATACAAATTGGCACATTAATTTTATATCGGGCGATAGGAAATTCTGCAACACAGCAGTCTATGGAGAAAAGCTGGAATGGTCTCTCAATGATTTTCACTTTTTTAAAGCACTTAATGTTCATTTTAAACTACAATTTTTTCAGGGCTTCATTTTTAGACCGTATCAGAGACACTGGTAGCATGGGGAATCATGTAGCTCAGATTTTTTAAACTGGAAACATTGTTATACCATGCCTTTAACGGTCTGTACAAGTGTCATATGCAGCTACATCACATAAATAACAGATGATTTTATGTTAATCTTTACCTATTTTTCATTTTCTCTTTGATCACTTGCAGGCACCACGACAACATTGCCCTGGTCGGGTCGTGTGAATACTTCAAGCATATCATTCCACTAGCGGCAGCTGCTTTCAAAACAGTGAGTATACTGCACACACAATGGGTATTACATAAATCCCCTTGTGTCTGCCAACCAAGGCTGCAGCGGCTTAGTGCTGGACATTTTTAGGGTGGGGTGGAGTGGGCTTAGTGCTGGACTTTTTGGGGAAGGGTGGGAATGGGACTACGATAACTGCTGCTCATCTCATTGTTGGAAAGGGAGAGGGGAATCTGACGTTTGCTTCAGTCAATAATTTCTGCGACAAATATGGTTTTAATGACAAAGGTTAGGGGTTCAGGGTTAGAATTAAAGTGATAGGCTAACATTATGAAGCTTCAATTTAAAAAATGGTCAAACTTTGATATCTGAGCTATATAGTAGTGTTCACATGGACAAATTAACATCCTACATGTAGAATACAAAAGTTTGGAAAGTTACACTGCCAATGGCAAGTTATACATGAATAAACAATAAAACTCGGGGCGAGTTTTATTAACCTACATGTAGGTGTACACACAGTATTGGGAGGAAATGGGCAAGTGAATCTGGTCAACTTACGATTTTCACCTTTTTAAAGCACTAAATAATCATTTTGAAATACAATTTTTTTTTCAGGGCTTCATTTTTAGACCTCATCAAAGACACTAGTAGCATGAGGAATCATGTAGCTCAGATTTTTTTAACTGTGGTAAATGTTAGCCAATACCTTTAAGGTTTGAGTGAAGTTACCATATCCACACTCCACAGTCATTTTGTCCAAATTATTGTGTGCTAACATTATCAAATTAGGAGCAATCATGCAAACCTACATGATGTGGATGGGTTGTGAGAGAGAAAGTGGATCATTGTACCCCCATCCCCAATACACACACACACACACACACCCTTGTTTCTGACTTGAGAGTTGGTTTGTGGTTTGCTGGAGATTGAGGGACATTGTGAGGGTCTTTTGAAATCAATAACATGCATCCTTGACGTTTCTGTTAGTGAACTAAGAACATCATTTGCAATGGTCACTGTAAAACGAAAACACATAAAAAGAAGCAATTAGTATTGGAAAGTCAACTGGTTTAAGAGTTCTGAAATACTCTTAGAAGGTCAACAGCTAAGTTTCTTATAGAATAGTTACATGATTAGAAGGTTGAAAGGGTTAAGGTTTGTTAGAATGTTTATGAGTACAAGGGCGTAGGCTGAGTTTGGGCATGGGAGGTGCACATCTCGGGAGGTGGAACAGGGAGGGCCACATCTAGGAGAGTGGAACTAAAGTTGAGAAAATCAATGCGTTGAAGCAAACAAAAGTGTGCAAATTTCTTTTTCGGGTGGAACTCCTATGGCTCCTGCGGGGAGGGGGGGGTCGTGCACGTGCACCCAGTGCACTCCCCCCCCAGCCTACGCCTTGAGGTTAGAATTGGAATGACATGTGGGATTTTGAATACACAAACTAACTACATGTATGTTAGTTTTATACACCCCCTTCAACAGATGTCCTGACCAAAAAAAAAAGGCTGAAATAGCTCCTTGACCCTGTTGAATAAAGATTCCAGACCAGAGTAATATTCCTAGAAGTTACTGGTTGTAAACTGAGTTTAAAAAATCTTCATGAAGCATGGTGAGCCATCTGAAGGGAAAAATACTTTTTTGATACAGTTGAGAATTTTTTCCCATATAGGCCTACACATTCAGCTGTCATGACAACTCAAAATTGACCTTTTCAGATCATTTCAGTATTGAATATTTCATGGAAACCTTTATTAATAAGTATGTACATGTATAAAGGACGGCAGGCATATATGCAGGATTTTATAAGGAGTTTTGAGTTTTGTACTGTTTATATTATGTTGATTGGATTTTAAAGGGTACAAATCAAAACAAAGGTCCGAAGACAAAACAGTCAATTTTGCCCATAAAATGTAAAATTATCAATATCTACATCAAGAGTTAGTGCAGGGTACTACCTATAGTACTTGCTGTTTTACTGAATATTATATGGTGGTTTTACTTTTGTAAATTTGGCAACTAAACAATCACAAACAATTTCACTTTCTAATATTCCCATACAAAGTGAATGAAGTACAAAAGTCACAGAAACAAACTCTCGCAAATTACCCATCTTTAAGCAAAGTTGTCACAATATATCTGCATGCAAAATATATGCTGCATACAGTACATGTATTTGTTATGAAACATGTATGTCCCCAAACTTTGTGGTTAGATTACTTTAAAAAAATACTCATTATCAATTCTGTGAGATATTGCCTGTGGTTCCATGACTACTTACCACAAAACCACAAAAGGGATTGATCTAAACTAATCAAACATGTATTGTCACTAAAAGAATGTATGGTGGGAATTTTGATATCAAGCAACTGCATTTAAGTTTTTCACTTTCATAATTCTTTCTTTTCTTCAAACTACTGTAGTTCAAACAGTTTGACAGAAATACTTTCAATGCAATAAATATACTGTACATCTGTATCAGGAGACGGGGGTACCTTTACTATCTGTTTTTCTCACAATTGTGGGGTGACAAAGATACATCTAAAGACAAAGAGTTTGAATTAGGGTTATCATTGGATTTTGGTTCAGTGTAATAAGCCTGTGTATTGGGTTTAGGGTTAGGGTTAGGATAACGCTTGACACGGGAGCATTTGTTGCTGGAACATATCATACATTCTTTTAAAGAGCTGGCACATACTCAGTTAAACTTTTAAAAACAAGCTCTCAATACATGCAGGTTACCCTGCGTTTGCCCGATTTCATAGTTTGGATAAGACTAATAGAGAAGCTATCCAGTCCCAGGTAAGTAACTGTGAAATAAGTAACGGAGGAACAAGAAAATAAATACACAGGGGCATAGGGCCATTTCGTTCTCAAAATGGCTAAAGAGCCCCCCAAAATTGTCATAGGGTTCAATACAAAAGAGTATCTGAAACAGGAGAAGTAGCCCCTGAAAAGATAATTTGAATATTTTCCCTGGCAAGGAATAGATGTAAAATTAAACATACATGTGAGTCATTATTACGTCAAGACAGCGTAGGAAATACCCCAGGGCGACGGACGATTTCACCCTTGGCGGAGCCCAAATCGCCCCTTTAATTCCTCAAAATCCCATTCTTTGGGGCGACCATTTTCTTCAGAGTTGCCCTAAACTTTTACTGCAGAAATTTTAGGAAAGTTCACTCCCGTTTTTATCAAACGTAACATTGAAAAATTTGTTGAAAAAGTGTTCAAGGTTTTGTAAACTATTGCTCAGAAACCGCTTTTGTGTGCTTGTTCATGTGCATTATAGCCCCCAAAATTCAAGAATAGCCCTAACGCTCATTTAAAAATCGCCCTTAAAAAAAGTAATTCTTACTCTACGTCAAGACATGTAGTGGCTATAGTACCAGTTTACCACAGTATCAAAATCAAGATTGATGAAGAAAAACAAATTTTAATGATTACGAACATTGATCATCTAAGCAAATAAACTTCACTAATCATATCGGGCCATGGAAAATCCACTGATGGCCACAAGGCTTTTTGATACATATCTCCAATATCAGAAACCAATTTCATTATTTTGCTGCTAGTACTACCACATGCCCGTTGCAGAGCAGATTCCGTGATGATATTTGGTTACCATGGCAACCTTTTCATCTTTGCAGCATTCTCCAGTTTGATTCCGTTGTACTGACAACCTATTCCTTTTTTTTTTTTGAGTTGTTGAAACATGTTCATGAACTCTATTTTCTTTCTCGGAAATATTCATACAATAAAATATTGTTTGGTGCAAAGTTGTGCTTGATCCAAGAGGGTATTACTTAGTTCACTTTACTTCATCCAGTAAATGCAGAAAATCTGAAAAAGTACACATAAAAAACCTACAGAACATCATCATTACTAAAGTAGGTAGCAGCCACCAAGGAAAATCACATCCTTAGAAAAGGATGACACCATAATTCCAGTAAAACCAAGTTTGTAGCTCCTATACTTTGCTAAAGGTTATTAAATGGCAATTTCTTCTTGGTATTTACAAATGCACATGTACACAACAAGCCTTGAAAATAAGCGGGCGCGGGGCACAAATTTGCGCTCATGAAGCCATCAATTGCACCCCGTAAAGCCACAAAATCATCAAAATCTAGACGGCTAGGCGCAAATATTTTCCAGGTAATTGCGCCCGCCGTGAGTGAGCAGTGAAGCCAGGGTTCAAAATTAATGCTAGCCCACTAGCCAATGGCTAGCAAAATTCACGGCGGACTAGCCAAAATCTCTAGTTACTACTTACTAGTCCGTGTGGCTAGCTAAAATTCACCGTTGATCTACTAGAGAGGATCCATTGATTCACTAACCATCGCCGCCGGGTACGTACCGAAGACAAACTACATGTAGTTTGGAGTTTACGTACGTGGCCGTGTATGAAGGTATCCAACATTCAACTATTCACCGTTATATTCTTTGTTTTGTTTTTTGTTTTTTTAATTGCCCCTGGTTCCAGAGAAATTGCCTTTGGTTCAAGTTAAAACCCTGTGAACCAGGGGCAATTTTTCAAAACAAAATTACCCCTGGTCTGCGGCTGCTTATTGCAAGGCTTGGTACACAATGTTAATGTGTAGGTGTGCAAAAGAGATGCCTGCCTTTAAATGTAGGTATAAACACTTTATATACTTTATACTTTTATTTTAGATATTGATACAGTTTTTTTTCCCTTCAGAAGTATAGGGGGCCTACTGCCTGTTTTTCCCCTTTAAAAGGTATAAATTTGTAAATGTAAACGTGTCAGTCAAGAGTGTGACGGCATATTTTTCTGCCGCCACCCCAAGAGGTTTCAGATGCATGTTTAGGGGTTACCCCTCGGAGGTGT
>JZLH01S0009739.1:2850-15290 GCA_001188425.1 Eucidaris tribuloides
TCTTCAATCAAACTTTAGTGGATTGGAACAAACTTCACCCTGGGACAGTTACACAGCCCTCCATCCTCACTTTCACACACGCCCTCTTGGCAGATCCGTCTATAAATCAGACAGCTTAAAAATACATTATTTTCAATTAGACCACTCTCTCCGACGTGTCTTAATGTAAAAATCTCCAGTTAAAACTCTCACCGGAGTATTTTGGAGAAGAATCAACCAAGTACCAAGTAAGTAAGTATCTACACTAGGGTTGTCACCAGAGTGATTAGAACCAGGTAAAAAGTGATTGCGAAGCATAGCGAGTGAGGTGAGCGGAGCTCTCGCCCCTCACGGCTGGGGGTCAGGGGCGAAGCCCCGGTGGGGTCGAGGAAGCGAAGCCCTTTTTCTTTTGGACAAATTAAACTCTGAAAATGATAAAAGTAAATTAAAAAGTTAGTGTGGGTGCAGGTAGGTTTGATTTCCTTGTTTTGTTTTCAGGTATTTCAACTTTCACTCCCTCCTCAAATTTTCAAAGTATTAATATTCCAGCACCATTTTTAATTTAATTGAGGGGAAAATTGTGTTTTTTATGAGAACTTGATTGTGTGTATGCATGCTTTGTATCATATTATTGAAAATAAATATTTGCCTGCCTTCTCTTTTTCCAGCCATCTTTCAGCTCAAACCAAGATTGTAAACATGGAAGCCCCACTTTCAGGATCAAATGATGTGTGAGTTGCAGTAATTGATTATTGATTATACCATCAAAAGGATGAAAAGTGGCCCAATGTACAGTTTCGGTCACATCCATGTAAAATTTTAAGTAACCATGAATGAAACAAGTTACATGTATGATGTAGCTGTCCATGCAGTATGCTAAATCTATGTAGGAGACTTCATCAAGTATGTACAGGTGTATGCATTCACTGCTGACTTGAAGGCATCCTTGTTTGATACATTAACTTTACCAACTTGCTAGATTGTGCTCCTCCCATTAAAGCAAGAGTGTGGGGACATACTTGAACTATGCACCCTTGTTGTAATGTTACAACACATGAATGGTAGATCGGTTTATTATGTGATCATCATAATATAACAATTGTGTAGAACAGTGATGTTTCCAAAAGTGGTAATGTCCGAGTTGCTCTTTCAGTAGGAAAGTTTAGTATGATTGATCAAGTTGTTTTCTACAGTGTTTATATATGTGTAGGAAGAACGTTTAAAGACACTATATAACACTGGAAGACCCATTTGAAAAATTGTCGAACTTTGCTATCTGATATATCTGACAGTGTTTGAATAGACAAATAAACACCCTATAACACAAAAGTTTGGACAGTTATGCTGTCACTAGTACAATATGTGCAGATACAAATTGGCACATTAATTTTATATCAGCCGATAGGAAATTCTGAAACACAACACCAAAAACGACAACAGTCTATCAGCTGCACTCGACCGACAAAGCCTAGAATGCCCGCTTCTCTCCAATGATTTCACTTTTTTAAAAGCACTTAATGATTGTTTATTTACACTGAAGTTTCTTTCAGGGGCTGGCATTTTGTAGACCATATCAAAGACATCTAGTAGCTCATGGGGAATCACGCTAGCTCAGATTTTTTAACTGAACATTGTTATATCCAATGCCGTTAAAAGACGAGAAGTGAATAGTTTTGGTCAATAGACAATAACTTATTTGTCTCAATATCGTCTCACAGAGTATGCTATTGTCACCTGATCACCCCAGACATAGAAAAACAACACCTAACCACTTGAAAATTGTTTATAGGGGATGTTTAATTATCAGAGAACATGTAGCGGTACATGTGTACATTACCTTGATGTACATGTATGAGAAATGTTGGGGAGTTCCCTCCCAACATTTTACATTTTGAGTAATTTATAAAAAATGGGAGGGTTTCATGGCGAACAATTTTCAGGGCATTGATATATCATAGGTCTATCTAAAAAACACACAATTGAACAGAATTTCATGTATTCTGCCGACCCCCCCCCCCCCCCCCCGGACCCAAAAGGGCATAACTGACATTTTAGTGTTTTGGAGAAATTGAGCAAAAATGCATTTTGTTCAACACGTAAAGCCCTATTCAGTGTCCTTTTAACAAGTGGATTCTGAAACAAAGTGACCCTTCTAATTAATATTTTTTTCTTTCTGCATGTTCTACATAATGTACTAGGTCCCCTACACTATATAACTTAATTTTGAAAAAAATGTCAGTTATTCCCTTTTGTCATGGGGGCAGTATTACCATTAACCAAAACTATACTTGGGCTTTAAACACAATGTCTGATTAAAGGTATTGGCTAACATTTACCACAGTTAAAAAATTCTGAGCTACATGATTCCCCATGCTACCATTGTCTTTGATAAGGTCTAAAAATAAAGCCCTGAAAAAATTGTATTTCAAAATGATTATTTAGTACATGTACTTTAAAAAAGTGAAAATCGTAAGTTGATCGGATTCACCTGCCCATTTTCTCCCATAGACTAACTGTGTGTACACCTACGCTATTTAAACTCGCCCCAAGTTTTAAAATTGTTCATTCATGCATAACTTGCCATTGGCAGTGTAACTTTCCAATTTTTTTGTTCTAGGGTGTTTATTTGTCCATATGAACTTTACTATGTAGTTCAGATATCAAAATTTGACAATTTTTTTAGATTGAAGCTCCACAGTGTTAGCCTATCACTTTAAGAGAATACTTGTTTGATGTACACGAAATATTGACTTCCCCTTTCCACTTTGATTTGCTATCTTGTTTGTTCTGTAGCCCCCATAACCGGATCCCCAACTCGGACCAGGCTGCAGCAGGTGCAGCAAAGCTCTTCCTTATCTCAGAAGATCGTTTGAAAATTCTTGCATCGTTAGCCAAACAAGTTTGTCAGATATGTGAAGAGTTCTATCAGGTTGAATTCAAGCCATCTAAAACCACAGCACATTGGGTATGTATACTGACCCTTATATCTGGAAATGTAGAAATTGGGCAAGAATGGAATGACTAGAGTTTGGCAAAATCTGTCATAGGTCAAAGGTCAAAATTCACCCCCAAATATCACTTTCATATCCCCTTCACAAAGTGGTGCTGGAGGCATTATGCCTTTTAGGTTGTCTATCTGTTTGTCTGTCTGCAACACTTTGCGTCAAGTTTTCAAGAATGAAGAATGAATTGACAGATTTTTATGAACCTATGCTGAAGTATGTGTCTCTGTGGAGAGATGAAGTAGTAAAATTTAGGGTCAAGACTTAGAGGTCAAAGGTCACAGGTCACTTTATGTAATATGCAGCCAATATGCATTATAAACTGTTATGATAAATTTTTAGTGGTCATTGGTCCTTGGGCCACTGTTAATTGCAAGCTCTCCTGTAGATGGATGGATGGACTAATTTAAATTAAAAATGAAAGAGGTCAAACATGAAAGTCATGTCATTTTGAGAATATACAGTCAATAGTCGGTATACTGCTGGAAACACACTACAATATCAATGATGCATTTCCGTGAAGCTTAGGTGGAGCAGGCATAACCATAGAAAGATTAATTAAATCTTTGGTCAACAAGTCAAGGGTCAAAGGTAATAGGTCACTTGTGTCCTATGCAGGTTGTTTACTTTGATTACTACCATATCTCAAGAATGAATAGATGGATTTTCATGGAAATTGGTTGAAGTATATTTTAGCTTAAGAACAAATTCATAGGTCCGAAGGTCCAAATGTCAGGTCAATATAATATGCAGTCAACATTCTGTGGGTTACTTTCTGTGGTATTTCAAGTAATTAGTAATGGATTTTCATGTAAATTGGTTTTAAGTATTTATTATTGAAGCAGATAGAATTATTAAATCTCAGGGGACAAAAGTTTCAAGGTCAAAGTTCAAAGGTCACATCCAAGTTTTGGATTATGTAGGTAATTTAGTTTGCTTACTTCAATGTTTCAGTGGATTGAATGATTGATGGATTTTCATGACACTTGGTTAAAGCATTTATCGCCATATAGATAAATTGACTTCAAATTTGTGGGTCATAAAGATCAAATATCACAGGTCATTTCGGATTCTAGTGTAGGCAATACTATCGGTAACAGAAGAGATGGAAACAAATATTGTGAAGTACCACAACATGGGTTTTGATGTGGGCCTGATGGGCTAGGGAGAGCAATGGCATACCCATCGACTGTCAGGCATTTATATTTGAAGCCATTGGCTAACATTTACCACAGTTAAAAAAATGTGAGCTACATAATCCTCCACACTCAAAGTGTCTTTGATAAGTTCTAAAAATAAAGCCCTGAAAAAATTGTATTTCAAAATGAGGATCTAGTGCTTTAATAAAAAAAGTGAAAATCGTAAGTTGACCGGATTCACCTCCCCATTTCCTCCCACAGACTTACTGTGAGTAGATCTAGGTTAGTTTGTACTCGCCCCGAATATCAATTGTTTATTCATTCATACCTTGCCATTGGCAGCATAACTTTCCAAACTTTTGTATTCTAGGGTGTTTATTTGTCCATTTGAACCAGGGGTGGCCGGTAAATACCGGGTGGTAAATACCGGTATTTACCGGTAAATACCACCTTGCTATTGTTGACAAAAACGGGAAATACTGGGAAATACTGGGAAATACTTTAAAAAAGTTATTTCTTGAAGGTTAATAACCAAAAAATATAGAGATTGTTGTACATTAAGTGTGATCAACACAAAATAAACCAAAAAAATAAGCTGATGGTGGGAAAACTAGGGAATCAATCTGATTGGTTGGACAAACTTTCGACAAAGCTAAACCAATACTAGATGTAGAAAAATATAAAGATCACCTGACTTTATTCTATCTACTTTTTTTAATCATTTCAGTCCACAAAAATAGTGTAGCTGAATTGCTCCATAAATTCAGAACACTAACAGTAACATACCCATAGACAATTGTTGATCTTGTCCCTGTATATTCAACAAGATAAGGAACACACCACACAAAAAGCTGAGTAGCTGACTCAGTGTAGAACTGTAGTTAATACATGTACAGTATGCGAAATAATACTGAAACTTCAAAAAATATTTCCAACATGTCTTTTCATCTGAAATTTATCAGTTCAAGATGGATTTGTGTAAGAGGAGCCCAAATGAAGGGCATTTATGACCTTCTAGGTTGAACTTGTACAACTTCAAGAGGACACTGCTAGTATTGCCCACGTATTTCCCAGTACCTGTATTTCCCAGGTATTTCCCAGTATTTCCCGGTATTTCCCAATATTTCCCAGTATTTCCCGGTATTTCCCAGTACCGTATTTCCCGCCTCGGTGGGAAATACAGGTATTTCCCGGTAAATTGCCAACCCTGATTTGAACACTACTACGGTATGTAGCTCAGATATCAAAGTTTTTGTCTCGCCTGCGTAGCGGAGCGAGACATAGGTATCACTATTTCCGGTGTCGGCGTAGACGTCGGCGTCGGCGTAGTCGTCAACAATTGTGTTGTACACACAATAACTTTCTATAGCTTCGATGTGGGATCACCAAATTCATACCAGAGGTCCATCTCTTGAAGGCGCAGGTCAAGTTGGAATATGAGTCAAATTTGAATAAGGTCAAAGGTCAAAGGTCAATGAACTTTCCATGACTGGCACTGTGCATGGGAATAATTATAGCTTCATAGTATTAACAGCATACTTAGTGTTATCTGATTTCCGAGGGATAAAGTAGGCCTATACCATTATTGCGTATACATGTAAACTGTCAGAACCACAATTCACCCACTAAACTGCTGACAGCCTCAGAAGTCATATAGCGTAGTTTTGACATGCAGTCTCTTCATGACTGCGATATGCAGGCGAGACAGCCTTGGCGTTTGCCTTGTTTAAGTTGAAGCTTCACAATGTTAGCCTATCACTTTAACTTGTCTTTATATTAGCCCTGGGACGAATACCTATTTTGACAATCGAATAGTTGATGGGAAAGGTATTCGAATTATTCGATTATTTGAATCGGAATACAACACACGCGAAAACAAGCATATGGGACTGAGAACTAAACATGCTAAATGACAATGTAGTAGCGGATGAAAAGTTGGGAATGAAAAACAGAGAAACCCCAAAAGGTATTGTGATTGTTTTTCCCCCCATAGAAACTTAAAATTTGGAATTTACTGTTTGCACAAACATTGAAATAATGCTAATATGGAGATGTTTCAGGCATAAAGATCACTACCTACCTTCGCACGAATCGGGCGAGGATAATTAATTACAGTCAAACTTCCCTTCAATATTGAAAGGAAGTTTGACTGCATTTAACTATCCTCACCCGCACTGCGCGAATTGTTTTTTTTTATTGGCAAATCACGCCTGCAATGAATGCAGCCATCGCGCACGCGCGCTGTTTCGTCCACTGATGAACCAGAAACGCGCGGTCCGGTGGGTAATACAAAATGGCAGCGCCCATGATCAATACCGACCGTGTGCGATAAACTTCGAATAACCGTAGAAGAATCAAGTTTTCGAATGCATGACGGCAATTTTCATAAAAAGTAACAACAGCAAAGGAAAGAATGAGTTTACATTTACGGTATTTTGCCATTTCTGTCTTTCAAAACTCAAATTTGAAGTCTTGTTTTTGTATCGGCAAAAAATATTTTCCACCGCAATGTCGCGGTGATGGTACAGTAATGGACTCGGATTGCCGTATTTACGTGTCGCCATTTGGAAATCCACTGTTCCTGGTCGTCGTTTTCGGTTTGAAAATGATATATTTGGGTTCCGAACATGCTTAAAATGTTTCCCTTGCCTTGAATATTGATATGTAAATTAGTTTTCTTTTCTTTTTTAAAACAACTAAGTTACTGTATTTGAGTTTCGACCCCATTTTAACTATTCGTCACCCGACGAATAATCAATTCATTTTAAAGTCGCATTCGAATATCAATCGGCAAAAAGGTAATCAAATAATTCGAATAATCGATTATTTGTCCCGGGCCTACTTTATATTATGTCTTCAGATAAGCCCCGATCTTACCAGAGAAGAAATCACCACGACTCCCGTGACTCCTCAGTTGGCGCAGACAATTCTTTGAATCCTGAATTAATTTGATTGAGAAGTCGCGGCGACTTTGTGGCGACTTTGCAGCGATGTCTTTTTAAGACTAGCCGAGTCTCGAGGGAGTCGCTGGAAAATCAATTGTTTCATTTTCGCACACACCTCCCTGGAGACTCGACTAGTCTCAAGGAGACGTCGCCGTGGCTTCGCGGAGACATTGTGGCGACTTCTCCATCAAATTAATTCATGAATTAATGAATTGTTTGTCATTGTTCGCCCTAACTGATCATTGGTGGTGACATCTCCTCCAGTGAAATCGGGATTTCGAGATGCAAATTACATAATTTGGTAGAGTCATAGAAATCAGAAGGTCATGGTTAAGGGTCAAAGGTCATGTAAGTATATCCAAAATGTCTTTTTCAGCCTATAACGTCAGTTGGGAATGCCCATTATCAATTCTATGTTGTGAAATTTGAATTCCTCTAGGCTTTGTTAAATAATAGTGCAAAAGCTGTAATTGCATGATTTTGGATTTGTCTCTTATCAGTCACTGTTAGTATAAAGGGATCTAAAATTGTTCTTATTGATTTTTCCAGCCCCCGACACAGGAAATGGTGACAAATGTGCATATTGGAGACGTGAACGCATCTGCAGCAGTTACCAATTTCGGTAGTCAGGAGGAAGCAGTTTTGCATGACGAAACCCAAGGTTGTAAACACACCTTTTATTACCTTTATAGTACATTTATGATGAAATAAATTCAAATGTGGTCTAAAGAAATATATTATGTACAGTATGTATTAATAACTGGTTTATTCTAGCTAAATTTGAGAAAATACACCTGAAAACTTGAAAAATGGGGGTGTCATTATATGTGATAAATTTTGCTGATGACCACATAGGGAGTGAAGTTTGTAATCATATTTACAGTGAAGATTTGAATGTGTAAAAGTGTATACACTGCCTTCTGTGAAAGTAGTCTGCAGGAATTGCAACATATTTAACCACTAGAAATGGAAAGGATGCCATTTAACCATAGTTATTGAGCTAAATTTGTTTTGTTCCATTGGCTGCTATATTGTCTGCTTACATTTCTCTGCTAAATGAAATAAAAATAATACAAATATGTAGGACTATGAGTAGACCAGTACATTTCAGTGATGCAGGTCCATTGTAACTAAAAACTAAAAACTAAAAACTTTGTGCTGAGAATTATCCTGGATTCAAAGAAGAAAGGAGGTCAAACATTAAAGCCACAGGCTAACAATGATCACAGTTTTGAAAAAAATGTGAGCTACATAATCCTCCATGATCTAAGTGTCTTTGATGAGGTCTAAAACTGAAGCCGTGAAAAAATTGTATTCCCAAATGATTATTTAGTGCTTTAAAAGAGTGAAAATCTATGAGAACTCAGGTTGACCAGATTCCCCATGCCCATTTCCTCCCATAGACTTATGTGTGTAGATCTGGGCTATTTTATACTCCACTACAGTGGAAATTGTTCATTTATGGCAGCATAAAGTTCCAAACTCTTTGTATTCCAAGGTGTTTATTTGTCCATTTAAGCATTACTGTGTAGCTCAGATACAGGTGTATCACAGTGAAGTAATTTATAAATTGAAGCTCCACAATGTTAGCCTATGTCTTTAACATTAAACACAGGGCAAGATAATCATAAGAGTTTCAAATCAATCAAAGAGAAACCCAAAGAGTCGATTAAATGCTGTGACTGCTGTCTCTAATAAGTGAATTTATTTAGTTTTGGTATTTCAAGTCTGGATGAAAGAGGAATGATGAAGTTCATGTTGTAAGCTATTCCAGAGACGAGGTGCTACAACCACTTATGATCTGTCACCCCATGAGTGTACACGTATGTATGAAGCATTGCATTTTAATTCAAGTATAAGAGATGCAGAAGTGTACCCATTGACTGTGATGCAGTTTCATCTGAAATACTGAAATCCATGTTCTGAACACAAATTACAGTGAAACCTGTCTTGGCTGCCATCTCGCTCTAGCGGCCAACTTGTGCATAGTGGTCGCTGAAAGACAAATCATGTGTTTACGAACCTGTCTATAGCAGCACCTGTCTATAAAGACCACATTTTTGTTTCCTTTGGGTGACCACTTTAGACGGATTTCACTGTAGTAACATTTCAGTAAATTTCCATCTTCAACTGAAAAGTAACATATGTGCATTTGATTTACCCTTTCCAGTTCCAGGTGGCAGTGGTGACGTGAATGATATTACACATACCCAACCTGGGATGATGAAATCAGCAAGTGACCCAAAGGTTGAGGATGACATGTCCAATGAAACTTCAGAATGGCAGACGGTCCAAATCCAAACAGAACATGACACAAATAGAGGTACATGTAATGAAAGGCTGTTGCCTATTTTGCACCCCGTTAATTTAACAATGTGCAAATACACTTGTATATAGAATAAAATGCTATTCAAGAACCTTCAGCAAAGTGTAGGAGCTAGAAACGCAGTTAATAATGGAATCATGGTAAACATTTGACTTTGATTTGATTTTTGTTGTCTCTTATTGACAAAAAATCTACTAGCAGTACCAGTCTAATTGTAGACACTGCATGTATGTCTCTTTTTACCTCCATGGACAGTGCCATAGGGCTTGTTATAAACGGTCGGGTAAGTTCCGTGTAAGTATCGGGTAAATTCCGCGTGAATGTCCGAAGCTAGCCAGCCAATTTTTCCTATGGTGTCTTTCAAAGAACAAAGCTAACAAGGAAGTGATAAATACAAAATAGAGATTCATAAAAGGTAAGATATTTGCATCATTAGAAAGACAAAATGCCACTGAATCATTTGATATCACATTCTATTTACAATTTTGATGACATCATCTCTCGAAAAGAAGAATTCTAGACCCTTGTTGGAAGGTCCATTTTTTTGCAGAAACTTAAAAAATGTGGCGCTATTAAGCTTTCGCACCACATACCTGAAATCAAATTAACACGACACTTCTCACACCATATATATTCATCATTTAACCTGTGATAGTGTCTGACGTGTCCTGTTTTGTCACAGTTATCACAATTTTTTGGAAAAGTCAATCCAAAATCTTTGTAATTCTCTTCATTGGCACCACACAGCTCATCACTCTAGCTTGCCGTGGCAGATACCGAGAGAGCACTGTCAACCAATGCGATCGATCAAAACGCAAATTGTAGTACGGTAGCTGTAATGAGGCATAGGACAGGACAGACACTATCACAGGTTAAATGATGAATATATATGGTGTGAGAAGTGTCGTGTTAATTTGATTTCAGGTATGTGGTGCCAAAGCTTAATAGCGCGGCATTTTTTAAGTTTTTGCAAAAAACTGGACCTTCCAACAAGGGTCTGGAATTCTTCTTTTTGAGAGATGATGTCATCAAAATTGGAAGTAGAATGTGATACCAAATGATTCAGTGGCATTTTGTCTTTCAAATAATGCAAATATCTTACTTTATGGATCTCTATTTTGTATTTATCGCTTGTGTGATTTCTTGTTAGCTTTGTTCTTTGAAAGACACCGTAGGAAAAATTGGCTGCCCAGCTTCGGACATTCACATGGAATTTACCCAAAACTTACACGGAACTTACCCGACCGTTTATAACAAGCCGTGCCATAGTGCAGTAGGTTTGTACCTTGCATTCCTTTCAGTGCCTGACACATGCCGGCACAACCATGTATTATTACATAAGTACTGTAATCAGCCTGATATACCTACTGGTAAGTGAGATTGGAACAGTGTGCCTAGAACACACACTACACAACTATTGGTTTTTTGCCTATTTTTGTCGAGCCCACTGAGGTGGAGGGAGACTGAGGGATCACTTTGGCGTCTGTCCGTCCGTCCGTCCGTCCGTTGAATAACTCTGTGCTAAATGCTCCAATTTCAATGAAACTTGGATGGAAGCTTGATCATATAGACTTTCAAATTTAGAAGTATGTGAAGGTCACCACAAGGTCAAAGGTCACCGGCAGGGGTCAATCATCTATTTTACATAAACAAGTGTACTGGGCGCCTGGTGAAAAATAAATTATCATATCATTGATTTGAGGTTATTCGTGATGGATTGAGAGGGTTGACCCGCTCAGTAAAAAGATCGACATCGCATTTAGAGTATACGGTCAATCTAACCTCGAAAAAGTTTTTAGTCAGAGTGTTCTGTCTTCCGACTAATCCCACAGGTAGTCAGAAATTCAGACTAGTTGTGAGTCTAGATATCTGAGATAGATGAGGCTAGGAGCATTCATAGTTCCCTTCGCTGCTGATTAATGATTTTGGGTTAGGATTTGGGATTTCTGAAAAACATATGTGCAATAATTAATATACATAATCGTCATGTTTTTTTTTATGTTTTGTAAAAAAAACTTTTTCTAGGCCATATGCCAAGTTATGCAATTTACATTTTTTTTACACTTATATAATTATATTATGTCTATTTATAAATGATGTGGTATTAGCTATGCGTGTGGGGGGGGGCGGGGGGGGGGCCGTTGAGATACTGGTGGGTCGTATCGTAAATTTCCGAAATGGCTGTGGAGGAGAGGCCTTGGAATCAAAATCAGTAGACGTTGTCGAAAAAAAATGTTAGGAAAAGTATGGTGAAGTGTCACCGGGGGGGGTCAAACAAGGGTCGAGGAAAGGTGACCGGAGTGGGGGGGGGGGGGGGGCGGGGGAGGGGGATGGTGGGGGGAGGGTGTGGGGGGGAGGTGGGTGTGGGGGGGCAGGGGGTGCCGAGATCAGAACCTTTTTCGAGTCCCGAAATGTTAAGGTTTTTTGGAGTCAGTGTTGTGTGTGGTATGGGCCCAGTAAATTGCCCCAGTTCCGCAGATTGTTGGAGACGCCGGGGGGAAAGACTTGGGTGGGTAGATGTGGTTCACAGGGAGACAAGGGTTAAAGCACCATGCGGCAGGGGGTACACAACTCTTTGTTGAGCCCAATGTTAAGGTTGTTTTTGAAGGGCAAGGTTTCGTGTTAGCTGGCGGCATGACTTTGGGCCCGGGCCGCATTGACCAATTGTGATGCAGAGGACTGGGGGGTGGGGGTAGATGTCCGATGAGGCGGGGAGGACGAAGTGTGAAAGTCACTGAGAGGGGGGGTCAAGCGAGCCTTGCTGTGTGTGAGGGCCAATGGTTAACGTTTGTTTGATGCGAAGAGTGTTGCCGGTGCTATCGGCCCATACCTTTGCGCCCCAATTTGACCAACTTTGTGACGCAAACTTGGGTGCGTAGATGTCTTCAAAAGGGAGCTGAAGGTCACAAAAGGTCAAAGGTAGTCTGGCAGAGGGTCAACGACCTTTCTTGAGCGCCATTTTTTTTAGCAAGTTTGCTTATGCCGTACCACGTAACTAGGCGAGACAACATTTGGCTAGATCGTCTTGTTTAAAATCCAGGGTAATTTT
>JZLH01S0009739.1:16832-26905 GCA_001188425.1 Eucidaris tribuloides
GAGATAATTCTAGCCCTTGTTGGAAGGGTCATTTTTTTGCAGAAAACTTAAAAATGTGGCGCTATTTAAGCTTTTCGCCACCACTACCTGAAATCAATTAAACACGACACTTCTCACACCATATATATTCATCATTTTAACCTGTGATAGTGTCTGACGTGTTCCTGTTTTGTCACAGTTATCACTATTTTTTGGAAAGTCACAATCGAAATCTTTGTAATTCTTCATGGCCCCACACAGCTCATCACTCTAGCTTGCGTGGCAGATACGGAGCGAAGCACTGTCAACCAATGCGATCGATCAAAACGCAATTGTAGATACGGTAGCATGTAATGGGCCATAGGACAGGACATACACTATCACAGGTTATATGTGAATATATATGGTGTGAAAGTGTCGTGTTAATTTGATTTTCAGGTATAGTGGTGCCACAAGCTTAATAGCCGCCGGCATTTTTAAGTTTTTGCAAAAAACTGGACCTTCCAACAAGGGCTCTGGATCTTTTTTGAGAGATGATGTCATCAAATAATTGGAAGTAGAATGTTGCATACAAATGATTCAGTGGCATTTTGTCTTTCTATGCAAATATCTTACTTTTATGCGATCTCTTTTTTGTATTTTATCGCTTGTGTGATTTCTTGTTAGCTTTGTTCTTTGAAAGACACGTAGGAAAATTGGCTGCCTAGCTTTGACATTCACATGGAATTTACCCAAACTTACACGGATTACCCCGACCGTTTATACAAGCCGCGCTGCCATAGTGCCCCAGTAGGTTTGTACCTTGCATCCTTCAGTTGCCTGAACAATGCGCGGCACAACCATGTATTATTACATAAGTACTGTATCAGCCTGATTATACCTACTGTCGTAAGTGAGATTGGAACAGTGTGCCCTAGAACACACACTACACAAACTATTGGTTTTTTGCCCATTTGTCGCAGCCACTGAGGTGGAGGCGAGACTGAGGATCACTGGCGTCTGTCCGTCCCGTCCGTCGTCCGGTTGAATAAACTCTGTTGCTAAATGCTCCAAATATTCAATGAAACTTGCGATGGAGCTTGATCATATAGACTTTCAAATTTAGAAGTATGTGAAGGTCACCACAAGCGTCAAAGGTCACCGGCAGTGTCAATGACCTTTTTTGGAGCCAATGTTAAGTTTTGAGCCAAGTTTTGTTTTGCGCCATAACTTTGCCCCATTTGCGCCAATTTGTGACCAACTTGGGTGGTAGTGTGTCATAGGGGGGTGGGGGTGGGCAGACAAGCGTTAAAGGTCACGGCAGGGGTCAACAACCTTTTTGAGCCCATGTTAAGTTTTCTGAGCAAGTATTCGTTTACGGCCATTACTTTGCCCCCATTTGACAATTGGTGACAATACTTGGGTGTAGATGTCTCATAGGGAGACAAGTTTAAGGTACCATGCAGGGGTCAACGACCTTTTTGAGCCCAATGTTAAGTTTTTTTGATGCAGAGTTTCGTTTACGGCCCATACCTTTGCCCCCATTTGACAATTTGTGACCAAACTTGGGTGCGTAGATGTCTTCAAAAGGGAGCTGAAGGTCACAAAAGGTCAAAGGTCAGTTGCAGGGGTCAACGACCTTTCTTGAGCCCATTTTTTTTAGCAAGTTTGCTTTATGCCTACCACGTAACTAGGCGAGACACATTTTGGCTAGATCGTCTTGTTTTAAAATCCAGGGTAATTTTTTATCTTCAGATTTCACAGGCAAGTCCTCTGTAAATAGCCTAAGGGCATGAATAATATTTTGCTGTGTTATGGGAGGGTTGCAAATGAGTTTCCCTACCTTTAAAATAGTTGTAGTTAAGATCATAGAATGTTGAAACTCTTGCAAGGAATAACGTATGGAATTTGTTTCCATAAAATGCTGGGAACACTGGTAGTGAAGGGAGGATACCAAATGCACTTGCTTATAAAAGAGGAACCATTACTTTGAAAGAAGAAAGTTACTGTTGGCTAGTCTTTGTTTCAGCTACCAAGTAATGTTGTAACATAACAGTCATATTGTTTGTCTCTTTAACTCTTAATATGCCAGAGAAATTACAGCTCTAAGGATAAATGTGTATTGTGTGGTGCATATTTGTGACCTCAGCATGATAAAGGCATCGTATAACAATGTTTCCAGTTTAAAAAATCTGAGCTACATGATTCCCCATGTTACTAGTGTCTTTGATACAGTTTAAAAATGAAGCCCTGAAAAAATTGCAGCGTAAAACAATCATTAAGTGCTTTAAAAAAGTGAAAATCATTGAGAAACCATTCCAGCTTTTCTCCATAGACTGCTGTGTTGCAGAATTTCCTATCGGCCGATATAAAATTAATGTGCCAATTTGTATCTGCACGTGTTGTACTAGTGACAGCGTAACTGTCCAAACTTTTGTGTTCTAGGGTGTTTATTTGTCCATTCAAACACTGTCAGATATGTCAGATAGTAAAGTTCGACAATTTTTTAAACGGGTCTTCCACAGTGTTATATAGTGTCTTTAAGAATAAAGACATTTATTGATGTGTTCCTCCATTGCTGATATTTCCATAATGCAAAAATTACAAATGAATGTGAAATTCCTTCAAATCTTTTTTTAATCACTTGAACACTAGCATGAGCATCTGTTTTATAATTTATCATTGTCCACATATCCAGATGATCGCGTTGCCTTCAATACTGCACATACCCAATATGAGAGGATGGAGTCGGCAAGTGATGATGACATATCCTGTGAAAGTTCAGAATTGGAGATGCCTCAGATCAAGACAGAACCTGACTCAGATACAGGTAATTTGATTCGCTGTTTACTATTATTATTATTTCATATGTAAACAACAACTTCAGAAATGGCAGTTGGTCAGGTAGGTCACCAGTTGGGGGTTGTCAATATCTGTCAGCGGGCAAGGTGGACCAGTCACGTTACATTCATTGACGATGTGTTTGTGAGTCTGGATTTCATCACATGGGCAGAGGTCAGAGTCTGAGATGCCCAATTTTTTTCATATTTGCAGTGTGCGACCAGCACCTGAACGTAGCCTATTCAACTGTATCCAGAGCTTTCTGGGTAGGTTGTTGCCTGGGGGGGGGGGGGTGAGATGACCAGGTTTCTGTGAACGGCTTGAGCCTCTCAGGTACTTCCAATGCTGTGGAGCCTACTGCTGCCAGGTTTTCCAAGAATGGGTGCAGTGGCTTCTATGAGCTCAGCCTTCGTGAAGCTTCTTTCTCAAAGAGCACATCATGTTAGGAGGTGGTTTGACTGAGCAGCTTTTTTGTACAATCGTCTACAGATGTTATCCCGACGGGCTTGGGAAGGTTGAATTTATTGACGGCAAAAGGCTGTAGTTCCGCTTGCAGTTAATTCACGCTTTTTTTGCAGATCATCTTAGTTGTATCTTCCTCCTTTCTTTTGGGCACACCAAAGGGGAAGAGGTGACAATTCAGCTTTTAAAAAAAAGTATTGTTCAAGATCATATGTGTCGTTTCCAGTCGGGAAAAGCGGGATCCATGCACTCTTTTCTGTGAGACATTTGAATGGATTCCAGGTCATTATTCTGCTCTCTTGCCTATCAAGTTGATCAATCAATTTTATGAATTCTTAGTTCGCGGCTTCTTCCACCGCTTGGCATATTGCTTCAGTCAAGCATTTACTGCTCATTATTTAATTAATCGCAGATCGTTTTGCGACCCAGCACCATTTTCCTTTAAATTACACAAAAATGATTATGAAAATGGAATCCCCTTTACAATGTACAATAGTGTTTCAAAGTCATACAAAGGTGAAATATTTGGGATAGTGTTGATAGTCATTTCAATACTGACTGAAAGAAAGTTAATCATTGCACAAAATGTTGATAGTAAACTGCTAAAAGCTCGGCAGTCAGAATGAAATATTCACATATTCTTGAGTTTAAATTCTTTACGTAATAAATTTATTCTGAGGGAATAATAATGACATTCGTTCTTTTCATATTTTCTTTGAATTTTCCTTATTGCGGTATTGACAATGGTAATTTTTCTATAGATATTACTTAAGCACACTAGGTATTTTTTAGCCCCTCCTGTACAAAGGTGAATGAGAAAAATAAATTAATATGATTGTTCAGTTTGATTTATGACTGTGCACAGATGCAACATAAAAGAGCAAAAGGGTTGAAATTGAAATATGGCTTTGGAAAAATAGTAGAAAATGTCAGAACAGCAGTGTGGAATTTCCCAAAACTAGTATTTTATCATTAACTCCACATCATTGCCACAGAGAGATGACAGAGTTTACAGAAGAGAATCATGTAAACAAATAAACTATACTGAATTATACTGTATACGCCATATATTTCGCGTCCATATATTTTCGCGATTTTGCTCCAAGACGAGGTATTCGCGAGAGCATATTTTCGCGATTTTACTGTATTTGCATTCATTTTGTACAGAAATGTCAGGAAGTGAAAATATTCGTGTTCAGTAATTCGCGAAATTTGCGAAAATAAAACCACCCCAAAATATTCAGCGTATACAGTATATTATTGATCCAGTTAAGAGAGGATTATGCAACATACCTTGGTGTTCCATTGCAAGATAGAGAAGCCCTCATGGGACTGGGTATAGGTCGTGTCGCTCCATTAGGGACACCCAGTACATTAATTCGACCAACACAAAAACCAGGAATTGTCCAATAATTTCCCCGAGATACGTAATCTTGCTATTTACAGTAGTGCTTCACTGGTTGGCTATTAAAGTGAGTTACATAAAGTTGTATTTTACACCAGATTCTTTTACTCTCCCAAAGATGTCACTCGCCATCAGAGACTCCATTCGACATTCATTTTATTTACATCCATAAAAAGTGAAAGTAGTACAATTCACAAAGGAAAAATGATACATAAAATACAGGTATATTATCATCATCTTTCATTAAGTATTTTCATGCTAGACTTTATTTTACCAATTTTTGTTATGAACATTTTTGTTAACACTTCAAACATAAACTTGAATATTAATGTGAATCAGAAGTAGCCAAAAAAAATCATTCATGATTTTTGGCTGAAAATTTGTATTACAATATATGAAATCACGTTTTTGAGCAATTTTGGGTCTGACAAAATGCGCAAAATTATGTTTAGGTTCGGAATTACACACTTGGGTGTCACAAATTTTTGTCTCTAAAGGACCCCCTCTCGTCCCCCTCCCCTGCCAGCCTACAGCCTTGTAAGGGTTAAACTCAATTTTTTTTGGTTCTTTTGGTTTCAGGATATTATGTAGGGAGTGCTTTACCTTGCACAGACCATGAGCCATCTGACAGGGAGGGTATACCCACAAGTGCAACTACTGCTGTGATGACAGACCATGGACAGGAGCAGTGTGAAATTCGGGAGAGTGATATTGACCTTCGTCAGAATAATGCAATTCAAGGGAAAGCATTAGCTTTACACGGACGTCAAGAGTGTGAACGGACATTCTTGTCCAAGGACAATGTTGGCCAGTACATGACAACACTCACTGGAAAAAAGCCTGATAGATATCAAGAGAGTGCTGTAACTTGGACTTCTCAGAAACATATTTGTTTGGGGGAGAAAACAGAAGATGAGAAAAGACCACATGAACATCACAAAAGTGGAAAAAGATACATTCAACAAAGAAATCTTAATGTGCACTTGATAACACACACTAGAGCAAAACAAAATGAACATCAAGAGTGTGGTAGTACATTCCCTCAACAGACTTATCTGCCTACACACACTGCAACACATCCTGGAGATAAACCATATAAATGTCCAGAGTGTGATAAAACATTCAGTCAGCCGATTAACCTTCATCGGCACTTGAGATACCACACTGGACAAAAGCTGCATGAATGTCTGCAGTGTGAAAGGGCGATTCTTAAGAAATCCCATCTAATTCAACACATCAGAACACACACAGGAGAGAAGCCGTTTAAAATGTCAAGTGTGTAACAAAGCATTTAGTCGGCAGAATAATCTTCTGACACACTTCAGGACACACACTGGAGAAAAGCCATTTAAATGTCAAGAGTGTGATAAAACATTCAATCAGCAGAGTAATCTTCGTAGGCACATGAGAACCCACACTGGGCAGAAGCCATATGAATGTCTTCAATGTAGACAATTATTTTCTTGGAAAGCCAGCCTAATAACCCACATGAGAATACACACTGGAGAAAACTGATATTTGTCCTCAGTGTAGAAAGGGATTTACCCAGACATTCGAATTAAAAACATATGAGAATGCACATTGGAGAAAAACCATGTATTTCATATACTGGAGAGATTTTAACACTGAAAATTACTTATCATCTTCGGACCCTGTGGCCCACAAGGCTGCAAGAACATCTCTTTAGTGCACCCTGTTGTTCGCTTCTGGTTGGGTTTCTTTTGAAGATTTCCATGCGAGCTATTACCTCTTTTTTACCACTGTTCACTCTTCAGGTGTTTCGGGGTGGGGGGGTAGCCACTGTTTATACAGCGTTTACACCATGTGGTTGTGAAAAGACGTGTAAATAGGGTTGTTTTTCACGGTCGGGTGATGTATGCGCATACAGTGAAAAGGGTATCAAAATCGACAAAATCAGGAAAAGGGTATACTTTTACAGAAGATTTTCTTTAACCCGTTGGAGACTAAGCAGGAGTTAACTCGTGTTAGGGTCTATGGAGAATGCATGTTATATTCAAAATCAAATCATCTTCAACGGGTTAAAAGGGTATCTTTTCAGAATTGAATTCATGTTTAGGATATTCTGAGATTGAAAGATGATCACTTGTTTAAGGTCTATTTTGAAAGTCCTTACACATGCATGGTATACACCTTGTAATGATAGTGCCCCCCCCCCTCTCCGGAGGGGGGGGGGCGCTACTTTCCTTTGGCCTTTATGATCCCAAGTATGTGATATCATGGAGTGTCAGTTTTCTTTCTTTCATGTTCATGACTTGCCCATTTCCAATGTGTTCCCTTCACTTCATGACTTCAGCCATATGGTTTTCATTTTGGTCCGTCTCAGAATGTCATTTCATATATTACATGGTCACCTGACGTTTGGAATTTATTTGAACTTGGAGACCTCCACCTAATATTGTCACTTTCATTGGTTTTCCATGTCTCACATCCATATAGCAGTATCAATTTGACAAGTAATTGGTAAAGTCATAGCCTAGCTCGTATGATGTGTTGTTTAAATTTCAAATGTGTTTTAGCTTCATGAACGACCACATTCTTGTCTTATTCTGTGGTCAATGACTTCACCTCCTTTTCCATGCTTGTTGATGGTTACTCCTAGGTTTAATGTACTTATCTACCTCATTATACCCCCGCCAAACGAAGTTTGAAGGGGGTATATAGGAATCAGCGTACGGTCGGTCGGGCGGTTGGGCGGTCGGGCGTGGGTCCGTTGCAAGTCTTGCGGATCGAACTACTTTTTCAGTTTTCATCCAATCCTCACGAAAATTGGGTCACACATTGGTCTTGAGGTAAAGATGTGCAAGACACTTTTTTTGCATGTGTCGGAAACTGCGTTGCCATGGTAATGGCAAATTATAGCAAAAATCAGGTAAAAATCTTGCGGATCGAACTACTTCCTCAGTTTTGGACCAATCTTCACGAAAATTGGGTCACACATCGGTCTAGAGGTAAAGATGTGCAAGACACATTTTTGGCATGTGTCGGAAACTGCGTTGCCATGGTAACAGCATATTTATCATAATAAATCAGGTAAAAATCTTGCGGATCGAACTACTTCCTCAATTTTTGACCAATCGTGAAAATTGGGTCACACATTGGTCTTGAAGTGAAGATGTGCAAGACATACTTTTTGCATGTGTCGGAAACTGCGTTGCCATGGTAACGGCATATTTATGGCCAAAAATGAGGTAAAAATCTTGCGGATGGAACTACTTCCTCAGCTTTTGACCAATCCTCGTGAAAATTGGGTCGCACATTGGTCTTAAGGTGAAGATGTACAAGACATACTTTTTTGTATGTGTCAGAAACTGCGTTGCCATGGTAACGGCATATTTATGGCCAATAATGAGGTAAAAATCTTGCGGATCGAACTACTTCCTCAGCTTTTGACCAATCCTCGTGAAAATTGGGTCGCACATTGGTCTTAAGGTGAAGATTTACAAGACATACTTTTTTGCATCTGTCAGAAACTGCGTTGCCATGGTAACAGCATATTATAGCAATGAGTCAGGTATGTGATGGGGTGGGGGTATTAATCACCTTCAGTGATATTTCTAGTGAAGTTTCTGACCTGCTGTGGATGTTGTATGATTTGGTGTTAATCCTCCTCACTTTTGCTTTCTTGTCATTTATTTTGAGACCAGTACAAAAGTAATGATATTATTTTTTTTTCTAATATGTCTTTCTGAAGTGAATTCTTGATAATTGTTGGAGAGATAGTGGGGATAATATTTGATAGAAATTGTCATCTCCTCATTTTTACGGATAGACATATGGGTGTTGATAATGATTCCTTATTGGACACCCAAATTGTGTCATGCTGAAGTATAACTATTTAACAGCGTTATTATCTTTATTGTGATATCTGATTGTGATATATGGGGAATGCCTGTGTAGATTTTGATCATATTTGGCCCGGGATTGGCCCCAGGCATTGCATACAAAGTGTAGTATATTACTTACCAGGTTATGTGCAAAATCTATTTCAGGTCAGGGTCAAGTCAATTACTTTGCATAAAATTTGGCAACATTCGTGGAATAATATAACCAGATGGGTCATGTGCTTGACGAGCATGGTTAGTTGCGGTCTGTGAAACTTTTCTGCTAGGTGAGCAAGGTGAAAGGATAAATTGGTCCAAGGTTAGTGAAGTTTATATTCATTGGATATTCCAGGCATACAATGATACAGTGTAAGGTATATACTTGAGGTGTCCAGTGGTGACTGTTTGGGTGAAAGTTTAGTATTAGTAGGAAGTGTTATCTGTAAATTAATTAGAGGTCATAGTTTGTCACTATAAACAATTTTATGGTAGGTTTGATGTTGTTTTCTGAATGTCTGGAGGGTGACATCAGAGTATTTTATGAAGACTGACAAATTGCTGGGAGCAGAATTGGGAAGGATGGTGGATGCATGCCCATCATCTGTGCACCTTACCAGTCAAATTGCATCTAGACTATGTTTATCTGCACCTTTCACTGTATCCCCAACCAATTTTCTTCATAAAACAAAATATGAAACTTATAATCAACAAGGCCAGTGTCACTTTGGTGTCCACTTTGGACACTGTGCAAATGTGTGTTACATTATAAATGTTTTAATCGTAATGGTATCATGCGAATTTGATTATGTATGCCATGTTCAAAGGTAAAAGTGTAGATTTTGATATGTTATTAAAACAACATTTAAGAAAATTAGGGTACTAATCCTACTCGGTTGACTGGATTTACCAGCCTATTTCCTGCCTATAGACTACTGGTGTGTTATAGGCCATTTTATACTCCACCACTAGTGTAATTGTTTATTGCATGCATATCTTGCCAGTGGCAACATAACTTTTCAAACTTTTGTATTGTAGGATGTTTATTTGTTCTATTTAAAGCACCTCTTTTTAAAATTCAAGATCCATAATGTTAACATGATGTTACTTATTCAATCGCTATAACTCTATCTTTTTCAAAATCCACATAAATGAAATATCCCAATTTAGACTTCAATTATCGTTGTATCTACTATTCCGCTGCAATCTTCTTTCCCTCCAGACTTTGTCAATAGACCCCTTTCCCCTCCTGGCTTGGTTTAAGTTTGTATGTTTTTGTTATATTTGTTTTTAATTTGTTATGATCATTTAATGCATATTTCATTTTCATTTGTTTTGTTATGATGTCATGTTACTCTTTTGTATTTATTTTTAGTATTTGTATATACAGTGTGCTCTCATGAAAAGGGAAATTGGCCATTTCATGACATAAAGCATATGTATTCATAATCTCTTTGTATAAATTACTGTAGCGTTCATTTGTACATGTTTGCCTAAAGCTTGTTTTTCTCTTCTTTTATTTTGATTGCAACTGTTATGATGATGATTTGATGATTGAATTAAAACAA
>JZLH01S0009748.1:4621-14944 GCA_001188425.1 Eucidaris tribuloides
TACTACTACTACTACTACTACTACTACTTCTACTACTACTACTACTACTACTACTACTACTACTACTACTACTACTTCTGTACTACTTCTACGACAACTACTACTTCTACGTCTAGTATGCAGTCCACTGGTGGGATTTTCTTTACATGGATTCTACTATAATTTTGAAAAGTATACTTTGACATAAATAATGACAGTGTATGTTCCGTTCATACTACCGCATCCTTTCAGGTGATCGCTTCACGTGTCGGATCACACCCGGGACCTCGCACAAGTGTGGACGGGGTGGTTTGCCGCGACCCAACGAACGTTCGGATCAAGTCATCATCGAATCCATCTACTTCGGTCCGAGGGCGACTTCTCACGGCGCGTCGGCGTACATGAGCAACTGGCGGTCAAACAAATACACGTGGAGTGGCTCGTACTACTACGTATATGCCAAGTAATTTGAGAACTGTAAAGAGCAGAAGTGATGACGTCACACTGGTTCGGAAATATGTGGGGACAAAGGCCGAGTTAGTGCAACTGCAGCTCTCCTCTTCATTTTTAGCTCACCTGAGCCAAAGGCTCAAGTGAGCTATTGCGATCGCTTTTCGTCCGTCGTCCGTCCTGCGTCGTGCGTAAACTTTTACACATTTTCAGCTTCTTCTTCAAAATGCATGATTGGATTTGGCCCAAACTTGGCAGGGGGTGGGGATTCAAAGGTCCTCAAATGGTACACCTGGCCCCCCTGGGGCCAGGGGCAGGGCCCTAAAGGGCCAAAAGTAGGTAGTTTTCAAACATCATCTTCTCTAGATCCAGAGATAGTTTAGTTAAGCCACTTTGTGTGTAGATACCTCTATATGTGCTGAATTAATGTTCCTCATGACAATGCCCAGGGTGGCCCCGTTTGGCCCCTAACGGGGGCATAAGTTTGGGGGTAGGGCCCTATGGGAATAAGTCACATTCACATCAATGGATTTAGACCAAACTTGGTGGAAATGATCCTCAGGGGGACGGGATAGAGGGTTCCTGGAATGGTACACCAGGCCCCCCTGGGGGCCCCAGGGGGCAGGGCCCATAAGGGCCCAAACTAGGTAACTTTCTAAGCACAAGCCCATTTGTAATCAAACTTGGGTGGTAGATGCATAACAGGGACCTCGATGTTATTTGGGGGTCAAAGGTCACATATGTAGGTCAAAGGTCAAATGAAATCAATGATAAAATATACCTGCAAATTTCTTCTTTGGTTGGTATTGGCCCATTTGTGACTAACTTGGATGGGAGATGCTACATGTTTAATAGTGACCTCAATGTTAAATTGGGGTCAAGGTCACATAAGTAGGTCAAAGGTCAAATGTTGAGATATTAGGGCGTGCCTAGTTTTATAAAAACGGATGTTAGAATTTAATTTAACTTGGCAAAATCAGCTTTATGGCAAAGGGATGCAAAGTTTTCCAACTAGTTCATTAGGCTACGTTGGTGCCTGGGTATCAGGCTCCAAGGGCCAAAACTATATGTATAACTGATGTTTTTTCTATGGGTACCATAGAGAGTTTGCGAGACCTCAGGTGAATGTCGTGCCCCCTGGGGCTCTTGTTAGAAACAACCAGCTGTGACGCGCTGCACCTGGTTCTGCCATATTTCTGAACCAGAGTGACGTCATACTTCGGTATTCTACAAAGCGTCCCAGAAAAAAAAACAGAACCCTGAAACAAAAGCTTATTGTTCGGAAGCAATGAGGCGTATAATCGCAAAAAATAAGTTCAAAATAAACTTTGACTTATACTCTTTCAAATGATACATTAAGCCAACTTATTCATGCATGTATCTCTGAGTACCATGACTTTAAAATTAAAGTGAAAAACGATTTGTTACGCTTTATGGCTTTGACATTGTGCACTCCATGAAAAGAAAGAGATGGACAGCTGGTGTGCACGGTGTCAAAGCCAAAAAGCGCAACAAATGGCTTTTCACTTTAAATTTTTGCAGTCATGGTACTCAGAGATGCATGAGTGAATAGATTTGCTTACTGTATCATTTGGAAGAGCATAAGTCAAAGTTTATTGTGAACTTATTTCTACAATCATACGGTCCATTGCTTCCGCACAATAAGCCTTTGTTTTAGGGTTGTGCTTTTCCTGGGACGCACTGTATAAGATCGAGGAGCCAGTGGGCCTGCCAAACATTGAACTTTTATCACTTGTAAAAATGGGAAGATGCATAACGCAACAGATACTTCTCTAAAGTCATGCATTGCAACGTGCGAACAGTTTACACGATAAAGAAATACATGTAACACTGTAATCAGAAAATGGGGGATACCCATCCAATTTTCCATTACTATAGGTTTTCAAGGCCATTTTCGTCATCTTTTTTTTTAATGAATATTGTATTTTGAACTGGGAACATTGTCCAACATTGTGTTTAAGGTATTAGCTAACATTTACCACAGTTAAAAAAATCTGAGCTACATGATTCCCCATGCTACCATTGTCTTTGATAAGGTCTAAAAATGACGCCCTGAAAAAATTGTATTTCAAAATGATTATTTAGTGCTTTAAAAAAGTGAAAATCGTAAGTTGATCGGATTCACCTGCCCATTTTCTCCCATAGACTTACTGTGTGTACACCTAGGCTATTTAAACATGCCCCGAGTTTTAATTGTTTATTCATGCATAACTTGCCATTGGTAGTGTAACTTTCCAAACTTTTGTATTCTCTAGTAGGGTGTTTATTTGTCCATATGAACAATACCATACAGTTCAGATATCAAAATTTGACAATTTTTTTAAATTGAAGCTCCACAATGTAGTCTATCACTTTAAATTATGCCCTCAAAGGACTTGCCAATTATGCCAAAAATGGGCGTAATGCCATTTATTTTCTAACTCGTAAAATTTCTTACCTGTATATGACTTTTTTATGAGTCTCACGACAAGTCATTTAAAAGGCCGTTTAAAACATGATTTTATTCAAATTATTAACGGAAATTAAAGTACTCTTGTGCATATAGGTCTACAAAATGCTTAAGCATGTGTATTTTTACGTGTGATTTATTAGTGTATACAATTCCCTGCGATATGACACAAAAATTGTTCTTTCAATTTTTACAACTATCGCTGGCGCTAATATCATCGATTCAGTTTAACTCATGGTTCTAAGTCAGAGTATTGATATAATTATCCACTTCCATACTTCGTTCAGTTTCAGCGGTTCATGATTTTGATGTATATACAACATAACTGCCACTTCGACAAAAAAAAAAAAAAAGGAACAAAACCTACCAAGTAAATAATCAGAAAATGGGGGATACCCATCCAATTTTTCATTGCTATAAGTTTTTCTCGGCCGTTTTCGTCATCTTTTTAAACGAAAGTTTGTCGACTAGTAGTTCAGTTTCGTCTCGCGGAGAGCGGAGCTCGTAAATGTTATTTGCAGTTTAGTGATTTGCCTTTTAAATTCGCCAGTTGGCAGCACATTTCATATATTTCAGTTCAGAATGGTCAAATGTCATTATTATTCGTTTATTCGTCTTTGTTCAAGAAAATTCTATAAATTTTCATCGCAATTGGTCCCTGACTTAGGAATGCACTGTTTTTGTGTTTAGCTATAATGTCAGTGTGCAGTTAGAAACCGCAAAATGTGCAAAATATATAGAGCATTACAGTCAAACCTCCTTATAACGAGGTCCTTGGACAGAGATATTAACTCTTAAATATCAAAATCTTGCTATATCAGTTAGGACCGTAAAAGTCACCTTGTCATAACCGTAGTTTGTTATACGTGTATCAGTGCTCAGTTTATAAAGAGGGTTCCACTGGATTTTGATTAGTTTTATATTCATGCAAGAACTTATTTTGCTATAAATACATGTACAGCCATTATTATGCTGAGCAAATGCACAATTCTGGAAAGGTTACACGACTTCAAGAAATCACTATGGATTTGCAAAAATTACAATCAAACTGTAAAAGTACGTTTATGACAGAAACAAATAGAAATGTAAGGAAAAAATGTATGTGAACCTGTGAAGTGAAATGTGAAAGTACAAAAATGTAAGGAAATGTCAACAAAGACGTTATGACAAATTCTTGTATACTTTACAATAAGAAACAAAATTAACTGATGAAATGATCATAAACCATTTGGATATGGACATATAGTCAATGATAGTCTACAAATAAAGGATAACGCCTGATAGACTGAAATCTCGACAGACTAGAGGTCCAATTAGACCCAAAAAATACAAAACGTTTGTACTTCCTTAAAGTTATTGGCTAACATTTACCACAGTTAAAACAATTTGAGCCACATGATTCCCCATGCTACCAATGTCTTTGATGAGGTCTAAAAATGAAGCTATGAAAACATTGTATTTCAAAATGATTATTTAGTGCTTTAAAAAAGTGAAAATCGTAAGTTGATCGGATTCACCTGCTCTTTTTCTCCCATAGACCTACTGTGTGCAGATCTAGGCTATTTTATCCTCCACACGAGTGCTAATTGTTTATTCATGCATAACTTGCCATTGGCAGTGTAACTTTCCAAACTTTTTTATTCTAGGGTGTTTATTTGATTTGTCCATTTGAACACTACTATGTAGCTCAGATATCAAAATTTGACTTTTTTTAAATTGAAGCTCCACAATGTTAGCCTATCACTTTAATCCTAAGAACAAGTGAAAATTCATACATCCTAAGTATACAATTACAATTTCAATATCGCGCCTGATCCCACCTCCATTTTTTCTGTATTAATTTTATTCTGCGAGAAATATATAGGGGTTTATATTCATAACTTTCAAAGTTTTAATAATACTGGGCCTTCGGTCTATTGGACGTTCGGTTTATCGGGCAGTTTTGCCATCTCGCATGTTTATGAAAGAAACTCTTCAAATGGAGACTGTTGTGAAAAATTTATGCCAATGCTGGGTAATATCATGCAAGATAGATCACATAAAACAACAGCACAAATAAATTGAGAAACCCAATATGCTGTATTAAGAGAGTGTTTTGCTTTTAATCTCATAATTTCTACTTTGGCATAATAAAAAACGTGTAAATAAATTCAACAATTTTATTGTCCACAAAAATATTCATTTGTGTCTTCGTTTAGAAGTGTTTACAATATTTAACTAAAAGCTCTTTAACGTCCACTAAAATTACATGGTATCTGCAAAGTAAATCACACTCTCCGCCTTCATCTGCATGTGCATACGCACTTGTATACAGACATACACTCTAAAAATGGTTTTGTAAAAATAACCAATATACGAGGTGTGGCAAAAAGAAAGGAGACTGTCACAGCCACGCCTATGACGCAATCTCAATCAACCCACCGCCCATGTCACTGTGTTGCCAAACATCTCGTCAACATTGTGCTACAATATTGTTCACCTATCCCATTCTGTGCCCCTTCCTCGGGCTGTTAAGTGGCACGCCCCAACTACGCTCCGTCACGATACTAGAGGTTGCACAAAAATGGAGTGGGGAATAAATCTGGCTCCTGGTTCAGTTGGGAGGGGGCCCAATCGAGTGTCTCGAGCTTCTCCTAGAGGCTTATGGAGAAAATGCAATGTCGTAGGCGGGATTTTTGCTTGGAGAAGTTCGAGATACTAACTGAGCACCTGCACAACTGACCCAGGCACTTCAGATTAATTTCCCGCTTTACTTCCTTGTATCGTGACGGGGCGAAGCAGGGACGTGCCACTAAACAGCCCGAGGAAGGGGCACAGAGTTAGATAGGTGAACAATATTATAGCAGAATGTTGATGAGATGTTGGGCAACACAGTGACACGGGCGTGGGTTGATTGACATTTGGTCATGGGCGTGGCTGTCACAGTCTCGTTTCTTTTTTTTTGTCACACCTCGTAGGCCTGTATCAGTTATTTTGACCAATTCTTTTTAGAGTGTAGTGTACACACATATGTAATACATACATACCGTACATACATACATACATATATACATACATACATACATACATACATACATACATACATACATACATACATACCTACACACATTCGTCCATCTATATATACATGCATATACTATATTTACATATACATTAAATTATACATATTGATATTCACGTTAACATGCGCAAGTACACAACATGTACCAAATTCACATTTCGAAACCCGTTCATTTCTAAGGACGATGACTTCAAACATTTATCATCAAAAATTTTGATTGAAATATTCCCATCTATGCCTTTTGTCACGAGTCGTTTGACTGATTATTTAGTTGGTTATCATTACACGTGTATTCCCAAGTTTCAAATAAAACCGACGGGTGGTACCAAAAACAAACAAGGTGTTTCGTGAACCACGAGTCTCGCCTGATTTCGCGATCATTAAAACATTCAATATTACCTTTTGACCCCTATAGGACCTTAGATGTAACCTTTGTAGGTATCATATATGAGACAATATACCCAATAATCATTTGTTCCAAGTTCGAACAAAATTGATGCAAAACAAAAAGAAATGAGCGAAAGTAAAACAAAAACTTAAACATTTTCATAGCTCATATTATTTGACATTTTGACCCCTGGATGACCTTTGACCTCATCATCCTGATCAACACACATGTGGTATTACCCAAGGATCATTTGTACCAAGTGTGAACACAATTGATGCAGAAATAAAGAAATGAGAGCAAGTTAAACAAAAACATTAACATTTTCGTAACAGACTAACAGATCAACAGACTAACAGACTAACCAACCAACAGACCGACAGACCATCAGGAAAAGTGATTACTAGGTCTCTGCCGAAATTCGTTGAGGCGAGACAAAAAAAAAAGATGTTTGCTCTTTCCTATTGATCTCCATACTTTGCCATTCGGATTCTAAAACACGCACCAAAATATCAGTACATGTAACAAAATATTGCCCAACACCATTAAGAATGTTGTCCGCACTAGATGTAAGCATTGTTTTACCATAATGCACCTCATTGATACCACATGAGTATGTCTCCAAGAAAAGCAAAATAATATGAAATCTGACTAATTACTTGCAACTATATGTAAAGTGAGGGTGGGCATAAATTCGCACCAACATTTTAGGGAAAATAAGAGCAAGGTATAATCACTTTCATGTGATATGAATGTGATATGATCATGTGCTCTGTATTAAGTACAAAGTTTGATAAACAAAATTTGTCTCGACATTATTTTTCAGGTCGTAATTTGAGCTATCCAACGAAAAATTAATGGTACGAAATGGGCGATCTCGCCCGTTGATTTGGAGAGGAAACTAATTATAAACACATAAATTGATGTGTCAAATTTCTTATAGCACAAGGGCCAAAATTAAACAAAATTCAAACTCTTAAAGACAATGAGTTACAATGTTGTTTAAGTTCAAATTTAATCTATGATATCTGAGTTACATAATAATGGTTGAATGGAGAAATAAATAAATACCAAACACTATTATGTATGGCGAAAAATCAGCCATAAATTATACATCATGATTGTGTCTTAAAATTATATCCCCTTACAAATCAGCAATCGAGGGGGGGGGGGACGATCCTCCCAGAAAAAATTCGAGGGGGGGGGAACGGGGACGTGTCCCCCCCCCTCGGAACGACGACAATGGCAGTTTTTGCAGTGTGAGTGTGAAAATTAAGTCTACAAAGCCCCAGATTTCCTCGGGGGGGGGGGCAACTTAGTATAATTGTGTGATCAGGTGGCGGATACAGGGGGCGATGGAGGGCTTTTTTTTGGCGCCAAAAAAAAGAGGAGAAAGGAGAAAGGCGAAAAGGGAAAGAAGAAAAAAAGGGCGGAAAGGAAAAAGAAAGGAGGAGGAGAAAAAAAAAAAAAACACACAACATGAACCCATACACAACACACACACACCAACACCACAACACCAAATATCAAAAGAAATGTTATGTGATTCCAAGGGATAAAAACATAATTCATAATTGTTTCATCTTATAAATTAACTTGGGGGAACGCGAGTGGGATTACTTATTTTTCAACCATTTTTTTGATTAATGCAGAATTTGTAACGTATGAAAGGGGGATAATTGTCCATAGTTTTTTAGTTTTTTTTGTCGGTCATTTAATTTGTCGGTATTTGTACAACAAAGAAAGTTATTTTGTAGTCTGTACTTTTAGAATTCAAATTAACAAAAAGACTGCCCAAAATGGCAACGTTGGATTGTAAAATCCAAATTTTCAAGCTTGTTCTCTCGTTGTCGATTAACACGTTGACTTTTTTTTTTTTATGTTGGTGCTTGCAGGTCGTTCATAATATCGTGTCATGAAGTTTAGGAGGAGTTTATAAAGACATAGAATTTTAAGACGGTAGAAGTGAATGTTAAAGATTTATTTGTGAAGTGTGGAATGATTAATGTCTAAATGGGTAATGAGCGTATATTCTTATCATTTCTACGCATGTACAAGATATTGTTATGAAGCGCATCGCTCGTTGCTGCTCCGCGCATAAAGTAATTGTTGTTGAGTTATGCACAGTACATGCCTTTATGTAATGTTAAAGTGTTCTCATGGGAGTAATGGTAGGCAGTTAAGCTATTCAGAAGACGGGTGCAGAAAGATCGTGCGTTATCTAAATTGAAAGTAGCTCTGTAATCTGTCGCCGTAGGATTGGCGTTATGCCTCAAATGTCTCGGGAAGATTGCTGATGGCCGTAGCAGCGGGGGGGGGGGGGGGGGGGGGGGGAGGCGAAGTTTTGTGCATTTTATGTTTTTTGTATTTGATAGAATATTAAAAATTTCACCCAAAATTGGCACCAGATAGTTCAATTTGAATGCCAAATGCAAATCTGGTGTTGGGGGGGGGGGACAGTCCACACTCTCCAGCTCGGCCTTCGCGCCTCGTTGCGTTGTCCACGATTAAGGAAATATTTGCAATCCGGAAAAAAAAATCTCATAGCCATGTTCGGGCCCTTTTTTGGAAATCCTGGATCGGCCTGTATACGTATGTGCCGCGGTTGAGACCCATTTTGCAAATTCGTTCAGGCCATCTCAATTTCAGAAGTTGCAGAAAAATTTTGACTTTACACGTTCCAGAGACCCCCAAATTTGCCGTTTCGCTCCTGATTATTCGCTCGGCCGCGCCGCTTCGCCGCGATGCAGTTCCAGAGCATAGCATTTTGAGGTTTTCTGAAGCCCTGGCTCCAGTTCCAGAGACCCCAATTTTTCGCTCAAGCCCGTTCCAGAGCCCCCGATTTTCGATTTCGGTGCGGCACATAGGTATCACTTTGTAAGTCGAGTGCCCCCCCCCCCCCGATTCTTCCTTGTGTAATAGCCTATACAGTTTGTAAGAATAAAGCTTTACACGGTATTCAAACTTCTGTAAGAACTGAACCATCTACACTGGCGACTGGGTTGCTGGCAAATACTGTATTTTTGTTACATTTTATGACGGCATTTACATATTATACGAATTGCAACGGTATAGAGTTATTAGTATAGTTATAGCTTAACTGAAAAAAAGAAAAAAAAAGATATATTCTAGCTGGGAGACAGAATTCTCAACCTAAAATCATGTACACTATAATTGCGTGTACTCTACTTAATTTCAATACTCTGTAACATTGTATGAAACAGATGTCATAAAAATGAGGAAAAACATACGCAATTTCGCGCATCTAATCATTTTATACAGAAATATACATGGTAAATTATGATATAAACAATAAACGTGGACATTTAATATACACGTCCGCATGCCTGTTAAAAAAATATACATTAAATACAGCGAGCGTGGACTATTATTTACAAACACACAATCATCGCTAGACGAGACGGCCCAATTCATACTTCCGTGGTTCCCTGCCGTGCGCTGTTCGCTGAACCACTCGAACGCGCTTCCGAAGCAGCAGAGTGTGAACTGATCTTCGTTAAAAAAAATTATAACCTGAGACGAGACGCACGGATGCGAGTTCGTTTGCATGGAAGGGTACGACGAGTGTCCCGGATGTCAGTAGAAGCACACAGTGTGTAGTACTTGGGCTTGGATTTTGTGTTCAAACACTTGTAAGAGTTCGTCAATATCGTTCTCAAGATCATCCGATTTTTCCAACTGTAGAAAAATAATGAAAAACAAAACATAACAATGACGGTCTCTCTGTTGATTTCGTCAAGAGGAGTCAAAGATCATTGTTGATACTGTTAGTACTACCAGCTTTATTTTTCTGTATTTATTATCGATAATTTTCTTTAATTTTAAGGAACACGTGTATTTCTGCTAACCTTCGTAAACGTTCAACACAGCGTGTATTGTGTCTACGATTAGTAATTCTAGTAGGCAGTGGTCATTCATATCAGCATTTGACACCCCCTTTTTTGAGGGGGGGGGGAG
>JZLH01S0009757.1:18204-32932 GCA_001188425.1 Eucidaris tribuloides
ACAAATCCTCCCAGGTGGGAGATCCACATCTGCTAGTGAACAGCTGGTATATATTTCAACTCATTTGGTTCTTGAGGCATTTTCAAGTGTTCCCAATGATGTCACTAACCTTTAATTAGTCCCAGGTAGTGAAATCACTGTACCAAAAACAACACATAATTCAATCTGTGGGACCAAGAGGGCTAGGGCCCTTCTGCCGGCCATACAACAATGTAGAAATGCTAGAGAGCTTCTGATGCACGTAATGCAATGGATCTCGCTTATTTCCTCCCCACGTACATGTAGCTGGTCATGCAGAGTGACAGAGTGTCCTTCCAAGCTTCGTCGGAGAAGTCGCGTAAACAAATGATCGCCTTTGTGGAAAAAGCAACGTCGCCGTACCTCGCAGAATGGCGCATCCTTTGCTTCAACCCTCAGTTGAGATACGAGTCGGAGGGACTCCCAGTGCCTGTGAGTAATGACAAAATAATGTATTTCCTCATCAGCAGTGTTGTATGTGAGGCCGGCCTCGAAGCCAATTTCTGGTGGTCTCGGTCTCGGTCTCGGTCTGAGTCACCTGTACAAACCCTATGGAAAGGTTGTATTTTGGGGTGGCCTCGGTCTCGGTCTGGGTCTGGGTCTGAGGTCACCTGTACAAACCCTATGGAAAGGTTGTATTTTGGGGTGGCCTTGGTCTCAGTCTGGGTCTGAGGTCACCTGTACAAACCCTATGGAAAGGTTGTATTTTGGGGTGGCCTCGGTCTGGGTCTGGGTCTGAGGTCACCTGTACATACCATGCAGGGAGGTTGTGTTTCGGGGCTGCCTTGGTCTCAGAACCTGTGGTCTCGGATACAACACTGCTTCTTGCGTGTAAACACCATATTGTACGGAACAAACTTTTCACATTAAGAAATACAATGAGTGAAACTTGCAACCCTTGGAATTTAACCCCTTGGGACGACTGGCTTGTACAGAAGCCCAGAACATCTCACACTCAAGAGACAAAATGCTTACACAGAAGCCTGTATGACATGCCAACCCTATCATTTAAAGTGAGGTTATAGTGCCTACAAATGGTTGTGAGAATTACTGGGCTTCTGTACAAGCCTACATGTTGTCCACAAGGGGTAGAAATGCACAACAGGACTGATTTTGTCAGTTTGAGTATATAGTAGCAATGACTTCAACTGACCAAGTTGTTTCTTGGTCATTTAATTACTGCAGGGGAAGAGTTTTTGACTCATCCTAATTTTTATGATAACATGAAGTAGTAGAAGTAGTAGAAGTAGAAGTAGTAATCAGGGATGTAGTCGAGGCCTGCCTCGAGGCCGGATATTGCCGGCCTTGGCCTCGGACCGAGTCACATGTACACAGTCTATGGGAAAAATATTTCTCCAGCGGTCTCGTGACTCGGAACAGCAGGCCTCGACTACATCCCTGGTAGTAATAATGATGATGATGATGATAATGATGATGATGAAGATGACGACGACGATGATGATTATATTTATTATGTAGGCCTATATTGTGTATGTCAGACTTTGATGAAAAGCAGAGGATTGGTATGGAATCCAGACATCTTTCCATCTTTCAGGGAATATAGAATAGGAAAAAGTTTGAGCAAATATGGTTGAACTATGATTGTTCACAGTTTATTTAATCCTCATTATGGAAGATTGTTTATTTGGTAACTTTTACCACTTTTTGAGATGAATATGTGGAGAACTCTCCATTCGTTTTGTACACAAATTTTCTCGTATGCTATTTTTTAAATCAACAATTCTGATTTTTCTCATGCTTGTTTTTGCTTGAACAAGTATGTCTTGGCAAAAATGATTCTACGTGGAGTACATGCTTTTTCGAAAATATTTGGTTTAATTGGTTACATTCTCAACTAACATTTCAGAAAAAAAAGTAAATTTGAAAAGTTTGTGCAAATCCAAATTTGAGTTCTTCACACTTTCATCTAAAATGTACTACAGTTGCCAATCTAAGAATCCTCCATAATAAAGATTACATGAACTTTGAACATTCATAACTCTGTAAAGGTCTGGCAAAATTTGCTCAAACTTTCATTAATATTTTTCTTTCTTATCGTTCTCTATTCTCTGAATGCAGATCGATGTCTGGGCTTCATTCTCCTTGACAAATATATTGACTAGTGATGTATCAGTAAGGTTATTTTACTATCCGGAGACCAGACATCAATATCTGAATGGTTTGAATAGCCGAAACAACAGATTGCCTGTCACAATATTTGTATTCGTTATTGATGTTCAGATAATCCCCACTGACAAATGAAGAGTCTAAATCCTGCGAGCATGTACTTGCCAGACTACCTTATGTTTTAGAGTTCACAAGGGAAAAAAAAACACGTAAAAAGATGTACATGTATGTTCCTTCCTCTCTATATTGATAAGGCTTGCCATTAAACCTTGCCCCTCAGACTGACCTTATTGCATACCTCGCATCCCAAATACTGGATGGAGGTCAAACTTTCTCCCCCAGCTAGTTCTTAGACCTTCCATAATACCGACTGCACTTGAGAGCTGAGTGATGAACTTATGAACTTTGTACACACACTTCCCAATAACCGCAATGACAGATTCATATTAAACCGGTTTTACTTTTGAAGGTCGATGGCTGGTCAGATAACTGTACTAATACACCTTTAATATTGACATGACAAACTCTGATTTAATGACTATTATTTACCCTGCAGGCCAACCAAAGAATCATCTTCAACCACTGTAAGACAAACAATGATCTGTGTGTAATCAGTGGCAAGACAGTCAGGTGAGTTTAAAGCCACTGGCTAACATTTACCACAGTTATAAAAATGTGAGCTACAAAATCCTCCATACTCCCAGTGTCATTGATAAAGGTCTAAAAATGAAGCCCTGAAAAGATTGTATTTCAAAATGATGATTTAGTGCTTTAAAAAACTGAAAATCTACAAGCATTCAAATTGACCGGATTCCCCTGCCCATTTCCTCCCACAGACTTACTGTGTGCAGATCTAGGCTATTTTATCATCCACCGGAGTAAAAACTGTTTATTCATGCATACCTTGCCATTGGCAGCATAACTTCCAAACTGTTGTATTGTAGGGTGTTTATTTGTCCATTTGAACACTACTATGTAGCTCAGATATCAAAGTTTGACAATTTTTTTAAACTGAAGCTCCACAATGTTAGCCTATCACTTTAAGTGACTGGCGTGATGGCCTAGTGGTTAGTGTGTCTGCCTCGCGTTCAGAAGGTCATGGGTTCAAGGCCTGGCTGGGTCATACCAACGACTTTTTAAAAATGGTACCTTCTGCTTTCTAGCCAGGTGCTCGGCATTTTTGAAGAGAGAAGAGCAATAATAACATTTACATTATCCAGGGCCTGCTGGAAGATCAGTCAATTTGACTGAAGTGGCTACCCTAAGTAAATAAGAGTTGTTATTATTATTGTATATTATTGTTAAATACCAGAGACCGAGGCTGGCCTTGATGCCCATTTCTCATGACCTCAGTCTTGGTCTCGGTCCGAGTCACCCGCGCAAACTCTATGGAAAGGCTGTGTTTTGGGGCGGCCTCGGTCTCAGAACCTGCGGTCTCAGATACAATACTGAATGTAAAATATTAAAAATGATTCACTATTTCTCATACTAGTTGTTTGTGTTCACCTTTTTAGCAAATCCGTAAGGTCAAATAAGTACAAAACATCTGTGAAGTATTGTTAAAGCCCAAGTATAGTTTTGGTACATGGTAAAAACTAAATTCTTTGCAATTATTTGTTTTTGATGGGCCTAGATCGTCTATCAATGCCCTGAAAATTGCTCACTCTGAAACTCTTAGTATAATTTTATGATACCTATGTGCCACGGTTGAGACTCCCATTTTCAGCCCTAAATTTCAGTTCCAGTGCGTCACAATGTCAGAGGCAACAGGAATTTTTTATATTTTTCAGTTCCAGACATCCCAAATTTGCCGTTCCTTGTACTAATGCATCCCAAAAAGACCGCTCCAGAGCAACTTACACTAGTTTCGCTACTGATTTTGGCCCGGCCGCGCTGCTTTGTGGCACGGATTCGGGGCAGAGCATTATACTTTCAGCACTGTGCGCCAGAACAGCGCCACAGCGCTGTTCCGATGCATAGCAATTCTAGGTCTTAGCTCTGAAAACCCTCATTTTTTCACTCCAGTCAGTTCCAGAGCTCCCGATTTTCGACTTACATACTTATCATGCCGTAAGTCGAGTGCCACACAAACTTTAGTTTTTACTTTAGCTTTGATTGGTAGGAGCAAGTCAAGCAACAATCTTAAAGCTGTAGAATGTTGGGAGGTATGTATAGAATACAGAATGCCATCATTGTTTTACCATTTATTTTTGTGTTATTGTTGATGCGTGCAGGACACCTTTTGGTAGGGAGTATGAAGCGGTCACCTTCACAGACTTAGACTCGCACAGAGCGGAAAAAGACGTCAACCACTGGCTTCTGAAGACCGGCCACCCGTCGCAACCTACCACAATGGCTGCAACATTGCCTGTAGGGGATCAGCAATAAAGCAGAGGTTGTAGCAGTGTACAACAATCTTACTGCTAGCTATTACTTAACTCTTACCATGCTGAAGATGCAAATACGCATCACATCATACACACAATGCCCATAGAGCTATAATTACTTTTGCATGTTAAGAGTTAACGGTGGGTGTAAGTTTGGATCAGTAACAAGTAGGTTAGCATTGACTCTATGACAAGTATTTTTTGACACTTTCGGTCATTGAGGATAAAGGTAGTTTATGCATCAGGGACAGGAACAATCTTTTGATAAAAATAGGTCATTAAACTTAGGATCCCCCCCCCCCAAGAAAAGGGTGGTAAAATATACATTATTACTGTATTCACATGTTTAAGAAGCTAGATAGTGGTGATCATAAATTTGTCTTTTCACAACAATTAATTGTATTCCTGTGATGAATATATTCCACACATTAGTAACCAGGTATTATATGTGTTGTCCAGTCAACGATAAGCTGAAATTAAAAATGAAATGATTTTGAGAACTCTGTTTTTCTTTAGCTCAATGTTTTTATCCATTGCTAATGTCAATTGTACAATTAACTGCTGTTGGATGTTAAAGCCCAAGTTTAGTTTTGGGGATTTTTTTTTATTTGAAAGCTTTATACCTAAAGGTCATATCACACCAATAACAGATTCTGACTGTCTTTCGTTTTTATATGATTAATTAATGAAAATCTTGGGGGGGGGCGGGGGAACACCCCAAGATTTTTCCGGTACCGGTTCCTATTCACGCGCCGGTGCCAAAAATTTTCGACTATATTTTTACATTTATAGCATGCCAAAGGGTTATGAAGGTGTTAAGATTATCTGAGTTTTACCGCATCAGAAAGAGCGGACAATCTGCTGTTTCAGATGAGGTATAGACTCAGAATAACCTTACACGCTCATTAACCGCTTTGGGATGCTATAATGTAAAATATAGTTTGAAAATTTTGGGGTAGCGAAAATCTCGGGGGTCCCCCCCCCCCCCCCCACCCCGATTTTCATTAATTACATAAAACGAAAGACCATTCAGAATCTGTTATTGTGTGATATGACCTTTGGGTATAAAGCTTTCAAATAAAAAAAATCCCCAAAACTAAACTTGAGCTTTAATATTTGGTATTTGCTGCATCCTATATAAAATTATATCACTGAAAGTTAGTCTAGTCAATTTTTACATTGACAAAATATGTGTCTGGAAAAGTGGGATGTAAACACTTTGTAAAAATCTATTGACCTACAGAGCCCCCCAATTAACATTTTCACATAACAGTTATCTCAAGACTCGAGCCATGGATATGTCTGAATGATTTAAGATATGTTGTGATGTGCCGTATTAAAAATCATGTTGATGTAAATGTTAGTGTTGTAGACTACTGTAATTTAGATCTGGTCCCATTTAAAGCTACACAAGGGATGATTTCAAGTTTGGTGTCAGTGTTGGTGTTGAGAGATTAAAATCGTAACAGAACTCCAACACTGAGTGACATCACACACGATTCATGGTGTTGGCTAAAGTTACGACGACCCCAAAAATGAACAAATCGGACACTGTAAAAGTGGAAATTTTTGTGCAATTGATTTTATGTGTCAAGTCTAGTACCACTAAGACAAATTATGCTTGTTTTAATTTAGCCGACCTTCTTATGTTGACACAAAATATACACCGAAAATATTTTTCGTTCGTGCAAGGTTCCTGGTGTGTGATAATTTGAAAATTTCCACACCGCGAAATATTCCACATTACAGTATGGGCAGTATATCTTCATGGTACATGTATTCATTCTCACTTCAGGTAAATAAGCAGTCACGTATAAAAAGTTTAGGTGCAGATGTCAGGTAGAGTAGTTTGTGTAAATTTATAAATGCTACAGACTTTCTTGTTGCATTTGAGTGTTGTACATATCTTGGAAGGTAACCATATTGTAAATATTTTGTAAATGCAAATAATTTAAAAGTGTTATACTCCAGTGTAAATTGGGTAGATTCACTCATTCAGTATCATTTTTCAAAGTTCAGATATCTTGAGATGTCAAATTAAACATTGCGTTTGTGCAGATAAATATGGCGGAATGGACATCACTTTACAGCAGTGTACCAATATCTTGATAATTCTGACATTTCATGTATCATATATTGAATAAATATTGAATTAAAAAATTGTACAAAAATAGTGAGTAAATGCATTTTTGCTTATTTGTATTCTTTTACTATTTATTTTTTGGGGTATTCTCAAATTTTAAAGTGCATATGTTCCCCTATTTGAAAAATACTTGGTTTAATGCTAAATGTTGCATATGGCTAGAGGAGTTTTTGTTGTAAATGAGACAATTACTATTATTATCATTATTATTATTATGCATTTATACATGCTCTTCATAGTACAACTATATTACAGTGTTTACAAAAACATATCACATAACTGTTACTTGGGAAAAGGTATGTTTTTAACAATTCTCGCATTTTGCAATCCATGCGCCCTCATTCAGTTCAAATGCGACTGTCAATTTAGCGTAATGCTTTCTGGGAGATGGGTCGTCAACGGACAATGTCAGTATGTAGACAAATGATGAACACGATTGGGTGCACTGTCTTTTAAATGAGTTCCCATTTGTTCCGTCAACTGCAAGATACCGATGTCATGCATGCATACGATTTGCAAACAGTGCATCGTGTTCAGTTGCATATTTCTTTAATTGGGCGACTTTCTCCACAAAAATCACTTGCAGCAACCGCCATCTTGAAAACAGCTGTTGTCGACTTGTCGACCTGGGAGTGGGAAAAAAATTCTCACAGGGTATGAATGTTGGTGGCGCATGGATTGTGAAATGGGAGAATTGTACAGTAGTTTGATTAGTATTGCACCCATCAAGGTGAGCATAGTCCACAAACATCACACAGACAGATGGACACACACATAACACCAGCTACATAGTGGGGTTGTCAGTGTAACGTGGGGAGGGTAATGCATGTTGGTGATATTGTAGGGTGATTGTTTAAGTTTCTGTGCTTCTATGTCTAGTCATGTGTGTGTGTGTGTGCGTGCGTGTGTCCTTGTGTGTGTCCTTTTGGGGAGTTTTTTTTTTTTGCATAGTGTAGATTGTGGGGTGAGTATTGGTACAACATGACATTGTGAGGTTAACAATCTTAACATTGTGGGGTGATATACAAGTCGGTTCAACATACAAAACACAGTAGGGTGAATTTTTAAAACCCACTTAAAATGCCCGCCATGATGATTTGTAATATTCAGCGGCGCAAATCCATGCAGGAATTCTATTCAAGGGGGGGGGGGGGGTAGACACCCTATTGTTGTGTCCCCCCCCACATGAATAGAATTTGTCGTGGATTTGCGCCCATGGTAATACTGTATTTAACACAAGGTTGTCGGGTGAACCCCACAATGTTGTTTTCTACCTACACATCACCCTGCGATGTAGCTGTGGTAAATGCATGTGCGCAAACACACAAGCACGCACACACACACACACAAGCACGCACACACACACACACACACACACGGACATGACAAACACAGACACACACACACACACACACACACTCAGACACGCACGCACAACACATACACACATAAACAAAAACCACACACAGGGTTACATCACAATTACAAATACCAACGCAATTTGTTTTTCCTTGTTTAAAATTTTTGATTTATTATATAATTTATATATCCCTCACAAATAAATCACATGCAAATGTCAAGATACACCTGTTTGTTACATTTTCTTTTTAAAACACGTAATGGAAAATCTATCAAAATGAAATATGAAATAGATTAAACATGTAACACATGTTTCACTGTATGTTCATCCATCACAATAAACATGAAGTATTTTGCAAATGTAGCATATTGCGTGAACATGATGACAAGCTTCCAAATATTCTTTACTGAATAAACAAGATTACATGACAAATTTTTGACTAGAAACGCCAGATACCTACCTTCCAGCAAATCATTCTTAACTTTATCCAAAAGTATTTAGGTTTCTCTCACGTGTGGGAAAATCAGATACTTTCTCAAAATGAGCACTTTTGAAAGCAATTACAAATAAACTCAATGATCGATACATAATAGCATGAAAAAAGATCTTGATGATAACCAAGAACATGGCAATAAAATGAGAACTTATCAAAACTGAAAACCAGCAATAAAATTGAAAATTACCTTTTTTTAGACATCAACAAAACACACATTACAAATTTTGCAAAACTGAGAATAAGTATTGGTAAATTGATGATAGAGCAAGGTAGATACAAAAACCTTGCCGTAAGCAAAAGAGTATGCCCCCTTTGCATTGAATGAATACCATTTTATTATTGATTACTACTTAATTCAAAAGCTCCGAACAGAATTACTCGACCAGTCAAAAAGTGTTCTCCCTGATTTTTTTTTTAAATATGACTGATGAAAATAAATTATACCTTATATTAGATAGCAATAATATGGATTCAAGTAAAATTTGCATAATTGGAATTAAGCAATATGTATATAAAGAGACTGAATTAAGACTTAAATAAAAGCAAAAATAAATGAAAAATACAGTAATGAATGGATAACCAAATATAAAACAAGAAATAGTCATAATTACCTTTATCATTTCTTTTCTTTGAAATGTAATTACAGCTTCTTTTTTTAATTGTTTGTTTGACTCGTTTTGTTTTGCTGTTCTATATGTGTTTGTTAATTTGTTAATCCTGAAATGTGAGGATTTTCATATCAATAAACTTTGAATTGAATAGAACTGTTGATTATGTCCAAGGATTTTTTTTTTAATACAGACCCGTGTCTTAGGGTTTACAAGGGTTCAAGAGTGTCATACTTGATATTTTCAAGAATATGATGAATTTACAAATTTTCTTCAAATCAGGGTTCAAAATGTCATATGAATGAAAATTTCAGCTAGAACAGAGAAGGACCCATTTATAAGGGCTTGCATTCAAATTCAGATGCATATCTAAGGATTTTTTTGTCTTAACACCAGATCCTTGTCTAAGGTTTTCTTGTGAAAAAATACATTAGAGTGGGACATCCCCATATGAACATACTGTATACAAGACTTACCCCCCCCCCCCCCCCGGTGTACCAAGTGTGTCTCCTTTTCAGAATAATCTTAGGATTTTTCAAACCACACCACAACGACAGCAAGTGTATAGTCTAATGTTACCCTTAGACTGGAATTAAGAAAACTGGTTAAGGTTTCCGCTGTGAAAATTTTGTGGTCAAATGTTTATTATGGTAAAATAATACTAGCTACCATAGATATACATGATGAAGATTAAATTTCTTGCCCAACTTTATAAGGGTTCAACTTCTGTTAGAGTCATACTTTCACTTCAGTACTGATGTATTGCTTGTTTTTCTTTTAGTAAACAAATTTCACAAATCCTTCCAGCCTAGATACGTTCTGGTTATGTTCCAATTCATTTGGTTCTTGACACATTTTTAACTGACAAGGTACGTGATTCTATATTGGGCGCTGGTATTTGGCTGCATGCACAATTCACGTACATACTTCAGCTTTGCACCTCACCATGTCAATGAATTCTAAAGATACTTGTGTGTGTTTGAAAGAATATTTGAAATGTGGCAAATATCCAGAGGGATATTCAAAGCCCCCCCCCCCGAAAAAAAAACGACCTGCGGAAAAAAGCTAGGTGTCATTCAACATTTCACATAATGGCACCATGCTACTGCAATGCATCACCATCGGCCTCGACTGGAAATGAGTGCGATCAGTCTGCGAGCTCACTGCCTCCAAAAAAGACATTTGGAGTCGACCAGTCAAAGGCAACTGGTATTCACATAATAACTTCAAGAGGTACTGGAGTGGAGAGAATTTAAAAATTTTTGGTGTGTACATGTAGGAAGCTGACACTGAAATAGTGGTGCAGTTTCAGTATGGAGCCCACTGATCTGTGTTGTTGACAAATTTTGATGGCACCATTCAGGTTACAGTTCTCTCAGTGATGCTTGTATGTATATAAACATAGATCTTGAATATTAATTATGCTTATGCATAGACATTATTGCAAAATACTTCAACAACAGCGACAGCCCAGTACAACACCAAGGCGAAGTCAAGGTCGATGAATCGTTATTCGGGCGTAGATGTAAATATCACCGGGGCAATGGCAGGAAAGGAAAGAGAGTGTCGGTTGTCAGACTTGTAGAATGAGCCAACTAGTCTTCTACCAAGTGGATGACTGATAGGAGAAGACTCTTACTTCCATCGTCATCCGACACGTCATCCCCGGCAGCACCATCTACTGTGATGGCTAGAGGGGGTACAGTTGCCTCAATGACAGGGGCTGCAGGCATTTCAGTGTGATCCACAAGGATTAATTCAAGGCTATCTATGAGGACGAGGAGACTGGAGTTAGAGAGGAGGTGTGTACCAATGCGATGGAGGGCGCATGGAAGCACGCAAAAGATCACTTCCACCGGATCAACTGTACCAAGCTCACAAAGTTCAAGGCTCATTTTGCAAAGGTCCTGCAGAGGACTTGCGTAAGAGGCCAGATATCTTTGAGACCTTTTTCTGCACTCAGCCAACATTACACACTGACAGCCTTAACACAGCTTGAGTTACAAAAAACATTTTCCACTCAGCGTTACCAAGCTTGTCGAACTTCGAGGCATATCGCTCTCCTCCGTAAACATTACACGCTCACGGCTCCGAAGCAGCTTGAGATACAAGAAGACATCTGTCAGTTGGGCAAATTTTGTTTGAGACCTCTTCAAGAAATTTGTAGACAACCTGTAGAACAGCGACAGTCCAGTACAACTCCAAGGCAAAGACCAGGTCGATGTAAATATCACCGGGGTGAGGGCAGAAAAGGAGTCAAAGTGTGTGGGTCATTGGACTCGTAGAACCAGCCACTAACAAGCTTGTCTTGTCCCCCATGGATGACAGATTGGAAAAGACTCTGACTTCCATCATCATCCAACACATCATCCCCTACAGCACCATCTACATGTACTGTGATGGCTGGAGTGGGTACAGTCGCCTCAACGACGGGGGATACAGACATTTCAGCGTGATCCACAAGGATTAATTCAAGGCAATCTACGAGGACGAGGAGACTAGGGTTAAAGAGAAGGTGTGTACCAATGCAATCGAGGGAGCGTGGAAGCACAGAAAGATTACTTTCTTCGGTAAATTATCGGAATAGCTCGCCAAAGTTACAATGCTGATTCAAAATTCTGCAGCGGAACCATGTAAGGAGGGCAATATCTTTGAGACCTTTTTTTGGCACTCAGCCAACATTACACACTGACAACCTTGATGCAGCTTGAGTTACAATAACCATTTTGCACTCAGCGGTATCAAGCCTGTCAAACTTTGAGGCATATCGCTCTCCTCCATAAACATTACACGCTTATGGCTCCGAAGCAGCTTGAGATACAAGAAGACATCTGTCGGTTGGGCAAATTTTGTTCGAGACCTCTTCAAGAAATTTGTAGACAACCTGTAGAACAGCGACAGTTCAGTACAACTCCAAGGCAAAGTCCAGGTCGATGTAAATATCACCGGGGTGAGGGCAGAAAAGGCGTCAAAGTGTGGGTCGTTAGACTCGTAGAATGAGCCACTAACAGACTGGTCATGTACCAAGTGGATGACAGATCAGAGAAGACTTTTACTTCCATCATGTTCATCTAACACGTCCTCCCCGGCAGCACCATCTACTGTGATGGCTAGAGGGGGTACAGTCGCCTCAATGACAGGGGCTGCAGATTTTTCAGTGTGATCCACAAGGATCAATTCAAGGCCATATATGAGGACAAAAAGACTGGAGTAAGAGAGGTGTGTACCAATGCAATCAAGGACATGTGGAAGCGTGCAAAAGATCAATTTCATCAGATCAACTATACCAAGCTCACAAAGTTCAAGGTTCATTTCGCAGAAGTTCTGCAGAGGACCCACGTAAGAGAGAAATATCTTTGAGACCTTTTTTGCACTCAGCCATTACACACTAACAGCCTTAAAGCAGCTTCAGTTACAAAAACATTTTGTACTCAGTGGTACCAAGCCTGTTGAAGTTCGAGGCACAATGCTCTCCTTCGCAAATATTACACGCTCACGGCTCCGAAATAGCTTGAGATACTACAAGAAGACATCTGTCAATTGGGCAAATTTTGTCCGAGACCTCGTCCCAAAATTTGTAGATGACCTGTACAACAGCAACAGGCCAGTACAACTCCGAGGCGAAATCAAGGTCGATGAGTCGTTATTCAGGCGTTGATGTAAATATAACCAGGGCAATGGCAGGAAAGGAGTCAAAGTGTGGGTTGTTGGACTCATAGAACAAGTCACTAAAAAAATGGTCTTGTACGCAGTGGATGACAGATCGAAGAAGATTCTAACTTCCATCACCATTCGACACACCATTCCTGGCAGCATCATCTACTGTGATGGCTGGAGTGGGTACAGTCGCCTCAACGACAGAGGCTACAAACATTTCAGCGTGATCCACAAGAATCAATTCAAGGCCATCTATGAGGACGAGGAGACCAGCATTTGAGAGGCCAGTATCAACAAGCATGTCGAAGATCTGAAGCTGTTGGCGACGAGGAGAAATCCAGACATGGCTTCTGTTGCTGACAAGATGAAGCAGACAGCCTCGTACCACAGACAATTAATTCTGGAAAAATCCCTCTCATCTGTATTGATGGGGTTTCCAATACTGAAATCTGAGATTCAGGTAAAAATATTTCCATGCTTGTATCTTGAATTATTAGATGGACTGGAGCTACAAAGAAGTCTTAATAATGTATTATTGTTTAAAAACTTTAAATTCTGTTAATGTTTGTTGCCTAGTACAGGGACACAATTTTCTCTATCATATGGCACGTTCAAGAGTCTTTTCAAAGTGCTTTTTTTATAATGTGAATAATTTTTGTTTGTTTTTCTCAGCTGCTGAATGAGCTGCAGGAAATGTTCGGCAGCAGAGACATAAAAAAGGGTCTCCTGATGTTGGTACAGGACAGAGCTCCAGCAATTTTAAAGGAAGCCTCTGGAATTTCAGCCTGTACGACAGTGATGGTTTTGTACGAGAAGGAAAAGGAGAATGCAACTTCCGAGACACATTTTGAGAAGAAGATGAAAATGTGAAAAGTATGATGGATGACAGACTAAAAATGTTTGCAATAGCTCAGTTGAGCGTTTGGCTCTGGTGAGCTGAAATTCCTTTGAAATTAACAAGACCTTTTCAAGCACGCAATGCAAAGTTGGTATGTCAATCAGGCTACCAATTTTCTTTGAGGATTGATAAAACAACTCACACAAATGGAAAACTAGAAATTAAAGCAATAAGGTAATCAGACTTTTCCGATCAAAGATGAAGAAATCACTCTCAAAGCTATGATTGAAAAGAGTTTACAGGACACATTCCAGCATTTATGTGAAATGTGACACAGAAATCTTTGTCGTTCACATATAATTATCTTCACATTCTACTGAACATTTGTCCAATTACTTTTGATTTCCAGAGATGTGTAAAGACAAAAACTTGGCTTCATGCCAAACTTGTTGACACATTTTCTGATGTTTACCCATACGTAGCTCTGCTTTAAAGAAAGGCTGTTTTTTTTTTAATATAAAAAATATCTCATTCAACGACGTATTAGATCAGTGGCATAACTCTTCTGCAAAACTCAGATTGCTTGAGAAAAAACTAGACGAATATACTGTGTCTAATGAAGAACCTGCCATACCTCAAGATTTCGGTGGTAAAGTTACACTTCAAACTCAATTAAGTAATGTTGTATCAACATTTAACTCAAATCTCCAGGCTACATTTAACTCAAATCGCCAGGCTCAGGCCAAGAAAATTACAAATGAATTTGTTGCAGATCCTGCACTTTTGAAAGATCTTGAATTTGAATCCGTTGGGAAAATGATTGATCCTTTTGTTGGAATAGTACAGTTTTGTTCACAGCAAGCACAGAGGAATTGAAATACTTCAGAAACAGCAGTGCTGTGGTCACTGAGAAGGAAACTGTTTTCCCAACTGATTCAACACCAACAGATGTAAAGAGGAAACAAAGAATAGTTGTCATAATTTTATTACAATTCATTTTGAATGAGGAGAACAAATTACCCTTTACACGTTGCAATTGCAAATATTATTAAAAGATTATCCCATTCCAGTAAGTCAATACAAATAATGAACAA